>PVJL010012159.1:0-38694 GCA_004026885.1 Lyroderma lyra
CGGAGGGGCGGGGGGGAAGCGTGTGCAACCCCTCAGGGCCCTCTCGCTCCACTCTGGGGGGGACGGGCCCCATGCCCGCTCCAGGGGGAGCTGGAGCCTCCTCCAGGCTGGGAGAAGGTTCCGGGAACTGCCTCCGCCGACTGCTCCCTGGAACTCCCCAGGGCCAGAGTCTGCTGCTGAGGGCAGGCCCTGGGCAGCAGGCTGCATGGCGGCGCCGCCTTGCTCGCTGTGGGCCGATGTTCCCTTAGGTAAGCTCCGGAGGTGACCTCGGTGACGTGAAGGGCTTTTTGCTGAACGGAGACATTTTCGGGGACGTCTGCACCCACGCCTCACGGGCTTCCGTGTGTGGGCCATTCGTTGCCCCGTGCACTGAAAATGCCACGTAGGAAATTTCCTTGCAAGTGCAAAGCTACTTAAGGTTTTAATTATTAATTTCTAATGGCTTAAACCACTTTAGCATTAGTGTCTGTTTGCATGGCGCACCGTAGGTTACGACTCCTAATGGTTCCAGCCCAGACACGTACCAGACGTGTTGTGGGCGCTGACGCGCGGGGTTGTGTCACCGTCCGCGTGGAGTGGCCCGCGGTGCGCGGCCCACGGAGTACGCGCCAGCAGGGGCCCCGCGCCCGCCTCCCACCCGCCTCGCAGGCCTGGCCGCCGGCCTCGCAGCACGGCCTGTCCCACGTGACCGCGCCCCACGTCTCCGTCACCTTCCGTCGTCCTCGGTCCCCCGGCTCGTCCTCGTGATGTCCCACCGACTCGGATGCCATTGCAGACTGCAAGTGCACAGTGCGCTTCCCCCAGCTGCTGCCACCGCAGAGAACTCACCGCGGACACGTCACGTGGAAGGCCCCCTTCATGGGGCGCACGTCCCCGTGGGGGTCAGACACTCATCAATACAAGAGCAGGACATGTGCAGGCCACAGCCGCGACTGCCCATGGGGACACAGAGAAGCACAAGGAGGTCGCCGAGCCTCTCACAGCCCCCCGGGAAGGGTGGCCTGTGGTCAGGACGAGTCGTGGGTGGGCAAGGCCGCTGCGTGAGGACCAGTCCGTCGGGAGGCGCTGTGAGTGCCACGGCCCTGAGGCAGGGTGGCCCCGTGGAGGGCGACGGGGCAGCCGTGGACAGTGGGTAGGGCTCAGGTCACCCTGATGTCCCTGGAGGATCAGAATGAAGTCACTCGGGTCAGGGAAATGACGGAGGCACACAGACCCTGGGGCACGTCTGAGGCCGATGAGCGCTGCCGGTCACACACGGACGCGGCCGCTCGCATGTAAGTGCAGGCGCGCCTCCTGGGTGCGGCCTCGGCTCCCAGTGGCTTGGCCATTAGGACGACGGGATGCGCCCTCGGCTGAGATGGCCCCAGAGGCTCTGAGAGCACCGGCCCGGGGAGCCCACGTGGCGGAGAGAGTATAAGTGCAGGGGGTCGGCGGGACTCCGCCACGGCGCCCGGCCCTGCTGCAGCGAGAGCACACGGGGAGCACGGCGTGGCCCAGAGCCCCGGCCTCGCCCCGCGGCTCCCAGACCTCGGGGACCCCACCGCTGCGGGAAGACGCGGGTGAGGAGAAAGGTCTGCTGTGCGCTCCTTGACCCTGACCTGACCCTGACCCTGACCCTGACCCGCTCCCGGCTTCTCACAGCCTCGGGCACCTCTGCTCCTGGCTCTGCAGCTTTTCTGAGACTTGTCCTGCCTGTCAGCTCGCCTGCTGCCACGGCCGCCTCCGTGCCCAGGGGGCGGGCAGGCGGGGGGTGCCTGTGTCCCTGGATAGTGGGAGGGGGTTTCAGGAGGGACAGGCACGGGCCCCGAGATCCTCGAGGGGCTGAGGGGGGATGCGGGGGCCCCACCTCCTAGCGCTTGGTTTCTGCATTTGCTCCTTAAACCTCCTGAGAGCACACAGCGCCGCGACGCCCGCCAGCCCGGGGCGGCTGCTTCGCGGGGGGCTTCCGCGGGGCCCGGGAGGCCTGGGAGCAGTGCTTGAAGTCAGTGCTGCGTGGGGTCCGGGCCCACGGAGGCCACGGGAGGCACACGGAGAGGACGCGGGTGACTTTCAGGGGGTTGCGTTTCCAAAGAAATCCTGAGCCCAGACAACAAATAATGACCATTTCCGTGAGCCTCGGTGCCCGGATTGCACTGGAGTGAGGTGAACGGTGAGTTACGTACGACTTCCGGGCCAGCCTGTACGTGACCTTCCCTTCGGAAACGGCCCCCGGAAAACAGGGGCAAGAAGGGGCCTCTGCAGGCACGTTGGCGGGGCCGCAGGGCGCAGGGGGCACAGGGTTCACTCCGGAGCAGTACGGCTGGCCTGTCACACGTGCGTGTGTCTTCTTGGCTCTCCAGGCCAGGATCTGCAGGACAAGCCGCGGTGGGACAGAACCCATCCCGGTCCGTCCAGCTAACAAGGCCAGAGGTGACACTGCCACCATCGTGTCCCTGTGCTCACGGGTCTTGGGGAGGGCCTGAGCCCGAGTGTGGCAGAGGGGAACGGGTCGTGCCTGCCCTCAGAGGTCCTGGCCCTGTCCCTGCCCTCCGTCTTCGCAGGAGTGACCACTGCAGCAGGGCCAGCTGATGGCGCAGGAGCCCAGAGACGACGTCATGGGTGTCACTCCCGGACCGTGGCCCTGGCCATCGGACCCAATGAACACGTCTGCGCTACCCGGGGCGGCAAACGCAACAGCAGAGGCCACACCAAGGGCAGAGGGTGGCCAGTCCTCTTTTGCTTTCAGAGATACGCTTTTGCTCGTGTCCGCGCTGATTAGCCTCTGCGGGTTAGTGGGCAACGGGACGGTCCTCTGGCTGCTGGGGTTCCGCATGAAGAGGAGCCCGTTCTCGGTGTACATCCTCAACCTGGCCGGCGTGGACTTCACCTTCCTGCTCTGCCAGGGTGTCACGGTCCCGCTGTTTCTTACGAATCACTACTCAAATGCGTATTTCACGGCCATCCGTGTGCTCAAGTTCATGTTATACCTGATGGGGCTGAGTCTGCTGATGGCCATCAGCACCGAGCGGTGCCTCGCCACGCTCTTCCCCATCTGGTACAAGTGTCACCGCCCCGCGCATCTCTCCACGATCGTGTGCGCGCTGATTTGGGGACTGTCACTTTGTCTGGGGGTGTGGTTTCTTCTGTGTATGTTTGCTCTGGACTTCTTCTGTAACAATGTAAACCTGATCCGGTCGGTCATGCTCCTCATTACCTTTCTCGTGCTCGCTGTGTCCAGCCTGACCCTGCTCATCCGGGTGCAGTGCTGCTCCCAGCGGAGGCAGACCAGCAAGTTCTACAAGGTCATCCTCCTCACCGTGCTGGCCTTCCTGCTGTTCAGGCTCTTCCCTGGGGCAGGATTCACAGTCAGCTGGCTTTCTCCCTCAGACCTCCACAGGGAAATCTTAATCCCGATCTTCTTCTTCCTCTCTGTCCTGAACAGCACGTTTAACCCCTTCATCTACTTCTTCGTGGGCAGGCAGGGACACCAGCCGGGCCGAAAACCTCTCAGGGACGTGCTCCGGAGTGCGTTTACAGATGACGTGCAGCTGAGCACAGCAGAGCCGCTGTCCTCAGACAGCAGGGTGTCCTGCTGAGCCCGCGGGTGGGCGGCTCGGCTGCGGCCCTGCACATAGGGCCACCCCCCCGAGGTCTGCAGTCGGAAGGCCGTCACAATGGCCCCATCTAGGGCACGCATTCGTTAGGAGCAATGAGTGTCATGTGTCACCAGAACTGTGCCTTGCGACGCACACAAACGCTGCCTCTTTGCAGTTTTCCGCCAGACGCCTCCCTCTCCCAGCTGTGTTTCAGCAGGCTTTGCAGCACTCGCTGCTCCCCGGGACAGCGTGGGGACGGGGCCCACACCCAGGGCATGTCCGCACCGCAGCCGAGACCCATCGGGCCTGCTCCCTGTGCTGACCTGACGGCCCCGGGCCTCCGCCGACCCGGGTGCGCTGCCCCGTGAGCCTCCAGCGCCCATGCAGTGAGTGCGCTGCCCTCCGCCAGCCTGGGCAGTGTGAGGGCGGGAGTCCCAGGCTGTAACGGGCTCCCTCCAAGGCTGCCTGAGACCCCGTCCACCCCGTCTGCCTCTCTGCTCCGGCCCCCGTAGCTGTTTTCTATACCAGAACATCTCGTGTGGGCTGTGTCCTTTGTCCTCCTAATTCACTGTCCTCTTCGACTGTTTTATTTATGAGGTGACAGGCTGACTTATTCTGTGATTGCTTTTACTTTTGTCACCACAGGAGGGAAGCATTTCACGTGCCGGCTCCAGGAAGGAGGGGATTTCCTCCCCACGGACTGTGCGTGCATGCGTGCACATGTGTGTGCGTGTGCGTGCGTGCATGCGCATTTGTGTGTGCATGCGTGTGCACACGTGTGCATGCGTGCACGAGCACGTGCGACGTAGGGTACCGTTTCCCAGCGTTAGTGCTCAGTGTCCCAGTCGTGTGTGGGCCGAGGTCCGAAGCCCGTACTCAGTCCTCTGCACTCCTTGTGAGGACGGCGACTCTTAGCCAGTCACATCACCTGGCTAATCGTGACATTCCACACCCACGAAGTGACCTTGACCTGAGCCCCTGCCCGGCAGAGCTGCTCGGAGTGTCAAAGGCGCCGATCCCCTGAGACGCACAAAGGCCTGGGATGTGGCGGCGGCGGCAGTCACCGCTCTGTCCTCGTCGTCGCGGCTGGCACGTCCTGGCGTGACTGCATCTGGATGAGGTCCCTGACATGGGCCCTCCACTCTCGTCACAACCCCCCAAATTCACTGCCAGCGCCTGGGCCTCCGTGGGGGCCCTCGGGACGCACAGATGAGCCCCTCGGCCCAGAATCGGGTCCCGGGGCTCAGAACAGGCCCCAGCGTGCACGGACTCCTGGGCCCAGGTGTTCCCCCTTCCCCAGCCTCGGGGGTGACAGCACGCACCAGCTGGGCCCTGCCTCTCACGGGCAGCGACGCTGCCGTGAACGTGGGGTTCCGCGGCCCCCCAGCCGCCGGAAGGTGGCGTCGGCGTGCGTCTCTCTCTGCCTGACGTAGCTCATTCCGCGCGAACGCTCTGGGGGCGTCCGTGTTGTCACAGTGCTTAGACGTCACCGTTTTCATGGCCGAGAAATCTTCCGTCGGACACACGTACCGCCTCTTCTTGACCCAGCAGCCTACGGATGGGCACGTGGGCGGCCCCCACATCCTGGCCGTGCCCACGACGCTGCGTGACACAGAAACGCTCACGTCCTTCTGAATTAGCGTTTTGGGTTTCTCGGGCTGCGGGCCCAGAAGGGGGCTCGCTGGGTCGCACGGCAGCGGCAGCTGTAACTTGCCGAGGAAACTCCATCCCGACTTCCGCCGCGGCTGCACCCATCTGCGGTCCCCCCGTCAGGGCGGGAGGGCACCCCTTCCCCACGTCCTCGCCAAGTTTGTTGATGACTGACGACAGCCGTTGTGACCGGTGTGAGGTGACGTCACGGCGGTTTTAATTTGCGTTTCTCCGACGACTAGTGACGTGGAGCATCTTTCCATCTGTCGGCTGCCCATCCGTGCGTCCTCTCTGGAGAAACGGCTAACCAGGCGCACTGCCTACTTTTAAGCTGGATTGCTTAATTTCACTTATATGCGGATCTGAGAAAATAATAAATCCACGAACAGACAAATAGAAACAAACTGGTGGGTACAGAGAACCAATCAATGGTTGGGGGGTGGACTGAGAAGGTGACAGGGAGTTAGAAGTAGTGACAGAGCCGTCACAGGGGTGCGAGTGCAGCACAGGGGACAGAGGCAGTGATGCTGTCATGCCTGTGTGCGCGGCCAGGAGCGTCTGCATTTCCGGTGGTGCCGGTGTCACCATGCACACAGGTCCTTAATCACAATTAATATAATGTATTGCACGGCACCTGTAACCGAAAACAAATAAACAAGTAAAAAATGGAAGAGCGGACTAATACTCCTAGAAGGGGTGGCCCTGCGGCCCGGCTGGCACACGGGGCCCCTCAGCTGGCACCGAACAAAAGAACGCAGCGAGGGGTGCGACTGATGACACTGGGTATTTCCAAAGGGACAGAGAAAATGCCACTTTTAAGGAGGGACAATGACACAGAAGGAGAAACTGCTTCGGGTGTTTGGAAAGTTCCAGAACGGGCACACTTAGGAAGGTAAGCATGCAGAGGGGTCCCCCATGGACACACGTGCCATGCCCCCCCGGCACCCCAAACCCGGCCTGTCCTGAGTATTCCCGGGAGCTCAGCCCTCTCGGAAGGAATGGGGCTCGTGTCTCAGTCATAGAAAAATCCGGGTGTTTTCAAGGAGGCCCGAGAGGGAATTAAATGCCCGCAGATGGGCCAGTGCCCGGCGCGGGGAGGAGGGCACCTTCGGAGCAGCCGTGTTTCAGACGCCTCTGACGTGCGTTGCAGGAGAGGCGAGCATGTGCGAAGGCACGTGGGGACGTACCGGCTGCATGTTGGGGGGCCGGAAACACTCAGCCCGTTAGCAAGAGGGGACACGTGGGGGCAAAAGGAGCCGCGAATCCACGACCGGGCCACACCTGCCTCCGGGGTCTGTGTGTTTAGGTCCTCACATGTCACAGCTGACACGTGCGTCGTGGCTCCCAGGACCACGAGACCCTCAGGACAGAGAAATTGGGAAGACGCTCCACTCGACGTGAGGTTCCCATAGAGCCACGGCGTTGCAGGTGCATTCCGTTGTCCACAGGTGGACCGGGAGCTGGATGCCATGTGCCTGTTAGGCCCCAAGCTTCTAGAGAATCCCGTGCAGGTGTCCGCGTCACTGATCGTAAGGCCACACTGGGGACACGTATGGAAGGTCACATGCTCAGAGAGTAGTTGCCAAAGAAGTTGACGTTTTCGCTGATGCTCTTGCAAGAAGCAGCAATAGAAAGTCACGTAGAAGAAAATCTTTATGACCTTGCAGCCGATCAATTCTTAGAATTAAACACCAAAGTAACCAGCCCGAAGGAAGAAGGGATAAGGCAGAGTGCACGAGGATTAAGAAGTCCTGTAGTTACCCAGAAAAAGGAAAAGTCGAGCCCCGGAACCCCAGAATAGTTGGCAACACGTTTAACCAATAACAGGCTATTTTCCTGAGATGACAGCGATTTAAAACCTAGAAATGACCGTCAGTTCAATCAGTTAGTGACAGGAACCATCATCGTTCAGGCGTTTCGGAAAATTAAAACTCGTGCCGTGGACTCGGTAACAATAGGAAATGGTACAGGTCTCACTGAGAGAGGCCCGATCGGTGCTTTCAGTCCGTGGGACGAGGCCCAGAGATGAGAGGAAGCGGTTCATCCAAACGCGCTCTCCAAGGCCGGCATTAGCGGGGTCCCCACGCGCCGAGGACGTCGCAGGACAGGACAACGCAGACTCACCCCGTCGGGGAACGTTGGTGCAGACGCAGGCTCCGACCCCTTGGAAGGCGAACAGCACACCGCGACCTGAACCGCAGGTCCAAGAGCGACCTTCGGGGGGCTCCCTGGCCGTGCAGTGGCCGAGGCTTCGGCGCTCTCAACGCCGCGGCCTGGGCTCGCTTCTCAGCCGGGGAGCCCCCCCCTCAATAAAAAAGCGGTCTTCAGATAGCAGCCGTGAGCCTGGGGCCTGAGACACGTCCCGCGCAGAGCGGGCCCACGCACACGGAGGGAGGAGCACGGGGGGGGGGCTCCCCGTGGACAGCGGGCCTCAGGGACCCCCTGTGGGTCAGAGAGGGGACAATGACGCAGACTGTGTGGGATGTCCTTGCCTGGAGTGAACTGACTGCGGCCCCCAAATTCATGTGTGCAAGCCCTCGTGCGATGACAGTTGGAGGTGGGGCCTTTGAGGGCGATGAGGTCATGAGGGTGGAGCCCCCATGGTGGACCCCTGTCCTTGTTGGGAGAGGAAGACAGCTCGTCCCCACTCTCTCTCCCCAGTGAAGACGGGATGCAGGGGTGGCGCCGACACTGCATGGGAGCCCTCACCAGGGGCCTGGCCAGGCTGGCAGCCCAGCCCCACACTTCCAGACTCCGGGACTGAGTGGTAAGTGTGCCCCCCTCCAATTCATGTGTTGTCCTACCCCACCCCCATGTCACTGTATTTGCACATAGGACTTTTAAAGAGGTGGTTATGGTTAAGTGGGGTCCCTAGGGTGGGCCCTAACTCACTATGACTGGGGTCCTCCTAGGAAGAGGGATCAGTACACACTCACACACAGGGGGATGGCCGTGTGGGGACACGGGGAGGACACGGCCGTCTGCACGCCCAGGAGAGCGGCCTCGGAGCCAGCCCTGCCCACACCGGGGTCCCAGCCTCCGGCCCCAGCACTGGGGACAGGAGGTGTCTGTGGTCTAAGCCGCCCGGCTGTGGTATTTTATTATGGCCGCCTGCCAACTCCGACAGGGTGTCACTGCCCTGAGCTCCATAGGAAGGAAAGCTACTCCTGAGCTTGGCGCGTGTGACGTGCCTGCCATGCTGGAGGGCACTGCGTGACCTGCTGCTTGCGGGGACCCCTCACTTGCGCTGCGCACATACAGTGGCTCCTCCGTAGCTCCAGGACCGCCCCCTCGAGCCCCCACGTTCCTAACACGGTGGGACTCTGGCCAAGGCAACGCAGAGATGGCAGGCATCTGTTTTAGGGGTGACTCTTACTAGCATTTTGTTCCTAAGTGGGTTCCAAAGAGCCAGAGACATCAGAAAAAAATCTCTATCAAGTTAGACAGAGAGGCTTTAAATTCACAATATTTACACATTTAAATTACCACCACCATGTCTCCCACCAACTCCTCGTGGTGACCAACTTGAAAATGCAGCCGTGCCCACTATTTGAGGGTAGAGATGACCCTTTTGGGTGAGTACAACTTTATTTGAAATTTCAGTGAAAGAGACATGAGCCCTGTTCTGTCTGAGAGCACTGAGCTCCCCGGGAATATTGAGGACAAGCATGCCTGCTCTGGAACTTTCCGAACACCCGAAGCAGTTTCTCCTTCTGTGTCATTGTCCCTCCTTAAAAGTGATGTTTTTCTGTCCCTTTGGAAATACCCAGTGTCATCAGTCACACCTCTCACTGCATTCTTTTGTTCAGTGCCAGCTGTGGGGCCCCGTGTGCCAGCTGTGCACCCCCCGTGTGTCAGCTGTGGGGCCCCGTGTACCAGCTGTGGGGCCCCGTGTGCCAGCTGTGGGGCCCCGTGTGCCAGCTGTGGGGCCCCCCCATGTGCCAGCTGTGGGGCCCCCGTGTGCCAGCTGTGGGGCCCCGTGTGCCAGCTGTGGGGCCCCCCCGTGTGCCAGCTGTGGCCCCCCCGTGTGCCAGCTGTGGCCCCCCCGTGTGCCAGCTGTGGGGCCCCGTGTGCCAGCTGTGGGGCCCCGTGTGCCAGCTGTGGGGCCCCCGTGTGCCAGCTGTGGGGCCCCGTGTGCCAGCTGTGGGGCCCCGTGTGCCAGGTGTGGGGCCCCCCGTGTGCCAGGTGTGGGGCCCCCCGTGTGCCAGTTGTGGGGCCCCCCGTGTGCCAGCTGTGGGGCCCCCCGTGTGCCAGCCGGGCCGCAGCGCCCCCCTTCTAGGAGTATTAGTCCGCTCTTCCACGTTTTACTCGTTTACTCCTTTCCGGTCGCAGGCGCCGCACTACGTGCCTGAGGAGACGCTGACCGCCGTAACCGCGGCCCGCACCGGCCCCCGCTGATTCGGGCTGAGCCCGCACAGTGTTCCGAGGAGGAGGCGTCAAAGGCCAGGGGTGTTTACGAGGAAGGGACGGGGGACAGTGACATCAGAAGACGGAAGACGTTGCCATTGGAGCCGATGACATTGCACGGCGACGCTCGTCCTAAACCATGGTTTCAGCTTTCGGTGCGGTGGCCATCAGTCCGGTGGCCATCAGTCCGGTGGCCATCAGTCCGGTGGCCATCAGTCCAGTGGTCCTCATATCTGCTCTGTTGTTAACTTTGCAGGCAGCTGTCTGGGGCACAGCGTTGCCACAGGCTCAGGGCAAAGGTGGCGCTGCCCCGTTTTGAGGTGTAAGTTGTCCCAGGAGTTCGGATTCCGTTTATACGTAGACAGACGTCTCTGTCTGTCTGTCTGTCGGTCTGTCTGTCGGTCTGTCTGTCTGTCTGTCTCTCTGTCTCTCTCACTGCGTCTCCCTCCCTCCCTCTCTTCTTAGCGGTCACCGGTTCATCACATTTAGGGTCAGTATCAGCAAATGCCTTCGGGGACACGTTGGTGGCCATCGTGTCGCCCTGAGCCAGGAAACGCGCCTTCTGGAGAAGACGGAGCACGTGAGTGGGCCTGTAGCTCAGGTCCGAGCGTGGGCTCACGTGTCCCCAGCCTGCAGTGTCACACACGGAGCCGTCCGCCCGACTGACCGGACCGCCCCCCGAGGCCACCACGAGCTCGCAGGGCCCCCCCCTCCCGCTGGGCGTGCTGCTCCTCAGGACCACCCCACGAGCCCCCCGTGTCCCAGCCGCGGGCGGGCCTGGGCGTGCTGTGCTCTCGTGGCTAAGCGGGTGCGGGGGGTGTGTGAGGGTCTTCTCATCTGCGGGAGCGGCCCGGGGCCTTGTCGGCGCTCAGGCGCCTTAGGTGTCAGATAAGTCACCGCCTCTGCAGCCTCAGTTTCCCCTTCTGCTGGGCCAACGACTCACACAGCTACTGCCCAGGCCGCCCAGCCCTCAGCCGCAGCCCCCGCCCCAGGCCCCTCCCCTCTTGCTGTCCTGCCCGCCCAGCAGCCTCACTCCCGGTGGGGCCCACACTCACGGGCCTACCCGGTGCCACCTGTCACAGTCCCATGACCGCCACCTGTGCTGTCCCCTGACCTCCAAGCCCCGGGTCCCACCGGACTCACCCCAGGGATGCCCAGACGGGCCTGTCGCCAAGAGAGGACGGAAGTCGGGATAGCAATGCCCAGGAAGGGGGGCATCACGGACAGCACCCCCTGAAACATGGGGTGCACGGGGTTGGTGCTGCCGGGGACGGCCATGCTGCAGGCCATGTCGGGCCTCAGAGAGCCTCGCAAACCGCCCTTCTGCGGGGGGTGGGCATCGTCCCGTGGCTCGCTGGTACCCCTGCCCCCTGGGGCACAGGGGCGAGCCCTGGTGGCCAGTGCGGGTGGCGGACGCCCCGGGGGTCAAGTGGAGCCTCCTGGGCCCATGCCTTCAGCTGTGTGGGCTCCGGTGTCCTCGTCTGTGGGGTGGGGACGCCGGCACTCAGGGCCACACAGGCGGGGAGCACGAGCAGGTGCCAGCACCGCCTCCCCACGCTCTTCCCCCGGGCAGCGAGGGACACGGTGACCTGCCAGAGTGGTTGGCTGGCACAGTGTCAACAGTGAGCCCCGGGCTGTGGAACGGTCACCTTCCTCAGAGCCAGGGCCGCCAGGCCGAACAGGTGGGGCCACGAGTGTGCAGAGCATCGAATTCCTTCACGCAGACCATGACTGTCCTGTGTCACACAGTGTCCCCGAGACGTGTCTAACCCAGAGGCTCAGAAGGGGACGCGATTTGCAAATAGGGTTTCTGTGGAACTCCCCTCCTCGATGTTGCGGGGGCCTGAGCCTGTCCCCGGGGGTACCGACTAAAGGCCTTTCTCCGCTCCAGCGGGGAGGTGACACAGCGCCGCGTCGCTTCCGTCCGGGCCCGCTGACAAGCAGACACGCAAACGCCCGTCTGCGTGCTGAGCGCCCCGACGGGTGCACACCCGGATTTCGTCCGCTGACGCTTCCCGGTGAGTCACCGCGTTCTGTTCGGAGAGGGGCAGACGTGTGCTGCCCTGGTTTGGGAACGGCCGTGAGGAAACAGGCCGCTCAGCGGTCAGACGTCTCAGGGAATCGAAGGCAAAGACGACCCCCCCGCCCCCACCCCCACCCCCACCCCTAAACTCTCTCCGTCTCCCCGAAAAGCACCTGCTTCCCGTGCACCCGCTCGCCGCAGCCCAGGGGCTCGGGGCTGTTTGGAAATGGGTGGGCTTTCCCAGGGGCAATGGGATTGCAGCGGGTACTTTGGGGAGCCTTGAACTTAGACACGATAATCCACTTTCGGGGGTGCCCCTGACAGGGGCGAGCCCCGGCCTCTCGGAGACGGTGGGCCGCGTTCGGCGATGGTGCAGACGCCTCTGAAAGGCGAGTGACTCCCAGCGAGCCCCCCAACAGTGCGCTTCCGGCACCCGGGAACACCGGGCCGCGCGGCGGCGGTCGGCTTGGCCGCCTGCCGGGACCGCAGCGTGGACCCAGCTGTCCTTCCGAGCGGGTGACTGTGCCCGAGGCACAGGCCGATTGGGCCCGAAAGCCTGTGAGGCCCCGTGCGCGTCGGTGCGTGTGCAGGACGGCTCTGTCGTGCCCGTTACCCTGCACGCTGCCGTGTCGCACGCGCACTTGCTGGGGCCCAGGTCGGCGAGGGGAAGGTCGGGGGTGCCACACGCGGGCAGCACGGACTCCCTCTCAGCCTGTTATTTATGCTCATGATTAAAAGTGTTACCCCAAATTTCTTGTACCATGATATGGTTAAAACAACAAATGCTGAAATGGTAGTACAAAAAACAAGAGCCGAAATGCAAACAGATACAATTTGGAATGAAAAAGTTAAAACGAAGTATTTCCCCCCCCCCCAAGAGTTGGTGCACACGGGGGCGCATCCCACACGGCCACATACGGTGTACATGACGTCCCCAAAGCACTCGATCTAACTGGCTTCCAGAAAAATAAGCATCCACATGCATCGCTCCTGAGACGCTCGGAGACTAGAAAGCAACCCACATGCTTTCCGAGCTCACGGGGGCCGGGCGGGCCTCTCCCGGACAGGGCTGGCCTCCGTGCGGCCCCTCGGCCTCTCCGGGACCTTCCTGCAGGGAGCCCACCCCCACCCGCAAAGAAGCCACCGACCGCAGGGAGCTGAGAGTCGCACCCGTTTCGCCTGTCGGGAGCGTTCAGTCACCAGCAAATAAGCTGGCCAAGGCGCACGTCCAGATGACGCCTCGTGAGCGGCAGTCACCGCCGTGGCTGCTGCCCCCGGGTGGCCGCGTGGGCCCGGGTCCAGCCCACACTGTCTCCAGGCGGCGAGCACCCGGGTCGTGCTGACAGTGAGGCCCCCAAACGCGGTGATGAGACTCGGGAGGTTGGTGGCCAGGCTGACCCCGGCCTGCAGGGGAAGGCAGGTCAGGACCTCAGGACACCGCGTCCCCATTGCATTGCAAGCGTGGGTTTCCGGGTCTGGGTCCCTCAGCAGGCCAGGGCCATGGGAAAGAACCCGTGTCGGGTCACCTCCCACAGCCGGCAGAGCCCCCGAGCCCGGCGGAGACACGCTTGCAGGATGCATGGACTTGAGGGACAGAGCATGTACCGGGAGGGGGGACAGAGCATGTCCCAGGAGGGACAGAGGCGGGGCTGGTGTCCACTTGGGGTTGGGCAGGACACGGACCCAGGGCTGATGTCCGCTTGGGCCATACGAGTAGTGAAAATACTGAAGTGGCCATAAGACTGCTGCTGCCCCCCTGCCCCAGATCTGCCCCTGACGTCGCCCTGCCCCACCCGGGTGCCCTCCTCCCCACTCTCCCCTCAACCCTCCGGGGCTGGGCTGGCACCACGGAGGTGCCCTGACATGTTCTGCACCATCAGCCCTGCTCGGGGCCCCCACACGGCAGGGCTGGAGGCGCAGGGGCCTTCTCATCCAACCCCAAAGGATACCCCAAAGCAGTGTCAGCCACACAGGGGTACGACAGAAGTGGGGCGCCCCCATTCTTTCCATCCCTTCCCCTGCACAAGCCAAACGGTGTGCGAGGGTCACGACCTGGCAGACGAGGGAGCTGAGGACCCCACAGGGGACGGGCCCTGTGGGGACGTGCACAGCCTCGTCCCCGGCTGGCATGAGCCCAGAGGAGGGCAGGCTGCCCTTGGGGAGCCTGGATAGAAGTGTCCCATCCCCCAGCATCCCCCATGACAGCCTTCAGAGTGCAGGTCCAGGTCGCTGCTGCCCTGGCCGCTGCCCGTGACCGTGGGCCGGCCTTGGCCCTCCCCCAGCCCCCACACCTCCCCGCACTGGCCTCCGACTTGAGGGAGGGGCGTTTCTCCCCGTCTCCCATTTCCTGGCCCAGAGGGGCCACGCCATGACCACCCCATCATTTCGGGGTGCCCTGGCCCCCGGCCTCCGGCCCCATAGGGTGTCGCGTGTGCCCGAGAGCTGTGCGGCGTCCGAGGGTCTCAGGGCCAGTGACCGAGCAGGGGCTGCGCGAGGGGCCCTCGGGGCTCGTCCACGGGGCTGCCGCCCGGGGCGCCTGCTCCGACCTGGGGGTGCGGGAGAGCAGAGGTGGGCCCGGCCTGTGGGGAGCCCCAAGCTCTGTGCTTCTGGGCTCTCCACCTGCCTTCCGTGTGCACAGCTGGTCCCCACCTCCCACCACATGAATGGGCACAGGGACCTGTGCTCAGGCCATGGCTCCCTCGCCGAGAGGAACCCCAAGAGCTAGGATGGGGTGCCAGGTGGCCCCCACATAATTCCATTGCAAGCTCTCACACAGCGCGTGCCAAGCCGTGTCTCACTCTAGGAGATGAATCGGCCTGCGAGCACTTTGCAACCCAAAGTGAGACGGACTCATGCTGGGACCGACGGCACCACGGCAGCTCTCGTGGGCAAGGTGGCGCTGAGGGGGGCAGGCGGTGGGACCCCAGCCCCGGCTCCCTTCCACCCACCCTCCTCGCCTCCCTGCCAGCAGGCTGCTGTCTCAGATTACGAGAGAGATGTCAGAAGCAGGCAACCTCGCATCCGTTCTCAAAATACTTAATGCTTTCAAGTGAGGGGGGCGACAGAGAGAGTTTCCGGAAAGGAAACGTCCCGGGGAAATATTTAAATCCAGAGAGCTTGCTCGCCAGACGTGTGAGCACCCCAGAACAAAATGCGTGCAAGCCCGTCATACCGCCCACGGCCCTTCGTTTGAAGTGAGTTACGGAGGCAGCGCTCCGTGACAGCAGCTCAGGTGAACACCAGCCCTGAGCACCGCCAGGGACGAGGCCCGTCCCCGTCCGGATGTCCCGTCGGCTCTGTCCCTAACGATAACAGAAGCACTCACTGACACACGGTGACTCACGGTGCCAGGGTGACGGAGCGCCAGGCTCTACGGTGCTCAGTCCCCCACAGCGACCCCCATCATCCAAGAGTCCAAGTTCAGGGATACGCTCAGCACGGAGGCGCCTAGCGTAGCGCGTAGCGCGTGGCCAGTGCGATTTCCACGTGCCGGGGCCCTGCGCTCGCAGGTAGCACCCGCTGGCCGCTTCCAGTCCTGCCAGCCAGGCCCTCAGGGCCGGGGGCCCCGCGGCTGAGCCCCGGGACCCTGTTTGCAGCAAGGCGGTTAGAGAAAAGCCGAGGTCGTCTCTGCTCCCCGCGCTGTGTCAGAGCTGTTGGGGAGCCCCGGGATCCCAGGCTGGAATAGGCAATGTGCACAGCTCGGCAGGGAACCCCCACAATATAGGTGCCTGGTGGTGTCTAGTGGAAACCGTGGCAGGCTCCAGGAGCAGAGCTGCCCGTGATGGCCCCAGGCTGCAAGGGGACCGGGGCCTGCATCCAGGGGGCACGGAGTATGTCCGGTCTTCGGACTTTGGGGCTTCGTGGGGCCCCACGTGAGGGTGAGCAGATCTTCGCCAGTTCTGGGAGCCCCTTAGATGCAGAGGGAGCCCCATCCCCTGACTCCTGCAGCCTGGGAAAGAACCCCTGGGTGCCCACCTGTCCCTGGGATCCTGCAGAGCTGCAGGTCAGGGGTGTGGTCCTGCCCCACCACCTTGCCCTTCCCTGAACTCCTCCTGTCCCCTGAACTGGCACTTGTTTACATACAGGAAGCGATGCCCGCGGCTCTGGGGGGGCACATTGTGAAACGAGCCGGGCTCTCTTTTCGCCACGCCCAGGTCGGGATTCGTGGCCATGAGTAGAGCTAATTTAGTGAACAAAGCCGGGGCCAGCCCTGAAGGCACTCGGCTGGCGCGTCCTTGCCGCCGTGTGCTCAGACACGGTGTCCCCAGCCCCCGGGTGAGACTCCTCACCTGTGTGGCCGGGACAGGATGCGCCGCTCCGCTCGGCTCTGAGCGCCTCCTCGCCCGGCCTGGCCCACCTCTCACGCTCCCACCTGTCATCCCTGCCACCTGCTCGTGTCCCCACCCGCCCTTGGTCTCATCGGGTCGTTCCGGAACCTGCCGAGAGCCCCTCTGCTCCACCCACAGCCTCCGTCACCCAATCCAGGCGTCACACCTCAGCCGTCCCTCACAGACGCAACGTGAAGGTGTTGCCCGCTCCCTCCGTCACCGCCACCACCTTTAACTCCTTTCTGAGGCGTCCACTGTCTTAGCGCCAAGTACAGGACTCTGTGAGGCCTCACACGTCCCTGCATGCCCCCGCCTCACCTGGGCTCGTCCTCTGCTCCTGCCCCAAGCCCCGACCCCAAAGCCAGGACCCCTCTGGCCTCGGGGTAGACCTCCCCGGGGATGGGGGAGGGGATCCTGCAGGAAAGGGGTGCACGGCTGGGGCTGTGTAGGCATCTGAGCAACCTGGGGGAGTGACTCTGTGGGGCGGTGTCTGTCCCTCAATGGAATGAAAGGCAGGGATGAAGGCACAGTGACGGGAGGGGTGACAGCCCAGGGCTGCTTGGGGAACGAAGTCCTCCCCTCCTGTAGCCCCGGGCAGAGACCTGAGGTCCAGACGGGGACCTAAAGGCCTCTTCCAGAGATTCAACTCTCCACCTGCGCAGGCCAGCCATTCTGGGGTCAAGAGCAGTGTCGGGACAGAATGGGAGCTTCACATGAATCGGGACATTGGGGTGGTCACCCCAAATTGTGAATTCCTAGACTCTCTTCACCCTCTGAGCATGCAGAGTGCCCAGTCCTCCTTACTGGGGGGCACTGCCCCATTCCTAGAGACAATGCAGAGCCCTCTGGTCCTCAGATACCTCATCTGAACGGGCATGGTCGGTGGTTGGCCCAGCCCCCACTTGGGTACGTTGGTCTGTGGGGTACCAGCTATTGCCGGAAAGCCAAGTAGAAGGTGGGAATGGTCCCACCTTGACCGCAGCCCAGTCAGTCAGTCAACACATCACATCTGAGGGGCATGGCAGGAACTGGTGTCACCCTTGCAGGCTGAGAGGGTGGAGGGTTCGTTTTACGTGTCACTGTCTGTGAGGACATTTCCTTCCTTCTGTCCGCTTTCGTGCTCTCCCGCTGTTGTGGAGGGTGGCGAGAAAACCCGTGCACAGGTCACGCGTCGGAATAAAACCGTTCTTACCGGGAAGGAGAAAGCCACGCCCCTCCGAGGCTGGGGCACCGCCTAGCCACGCCCCTCCGAGGCTGGGGCACTGCCAAGCCACGCCCCTCCGAGGCTGAGGAAACCGCCAAGCCACGCCCCTCCGAGGCTGGGGCACTGCCACCTGGCCGATGCCAGGGGCGCACAGGGTGGGCGGGACGCCGAAGGGCGGGTGCTGGGAGGGGGGCGGTTGCAGGCATGGGGGTGCGTCACGCAGACCACGTGCGATGGGGGGCGCACAGGTGCCTCGTCCTACCTCGTTTTCGCCTCTGGAGGAGGGCGTAGGATTTGGAACCTGTCCCTTTGCACACTAAGCGGCCTCGCCCTCGCGCAGCGACCGCGGGGTTCTCCGTGCGCGTTTCTGCACACCTGCCTTCCCCAGCCCCTTGCCTGGCGCCTGCGTCGTGCCTGCCAGGTTTCGCTGGCACTTTAATTCGTGGTGAAACACCTGGAGGGGCGGGGGCTGCGGAAGGCACAGCCGGCCCCCGGGACACCATGGGACAGAGGCGACGCTACACTCCCGCAGGTTTAAGTTCTCGGACGGACAATGACCGAGGACCGAGCAACAAATCGGGGAAAGAGCCCAGTTTAGAGGAAGCGCGACAGCTAGGCGAGTGATAAGGGCGTAGCAAGACGGAAGTCACTGCACGAGCGGAGGGGGGGCGGGGGGCGGGGCGCGCTGGCCAGACTCCGCCCCCGGGGCCTCCCCCTTCGTCTGGGAGTCTCCCTGCGGCTCCGCCTGTCCTGTGACCACAGGGGACACTGCTGACGCCCTGGGCAGGGAGACGGCGCCAGCGCTTGCTTCACGGGTGAGTTAAAAATCATTCTCTTTATTCCAGCCTTTCTTTTTTTTAAGGAACTAGACTTAAAAGATCCCTCTCCCTTGAAATGTGACACAAGACTTGCTGATGCTCCTCAGGGGCCAGGAGTGGCCGAGTTCCCGCTCGAGATCATCCGCGAGGCGGACGGAACACGCGGGACCCGGGCGGGCGGGGAGCCCTCCCCGTGGGACCGCGTCAGTCCACGCCGTCCAGGTCCTGCCGCTCCCTCCTCTCCAGCTGGAGGACCTGGAAAGAGTCCCGTGGAAGCACGGGGCCGCTGAGACGCAGTGACGCCCACCAAAGGAGGGTCACCGTCCCAGGGCTGACAAGGCAGGTGGCCGAGCAGATCTGCAAGGCACGGAATGCGGCGGGATGCGGGCACAGACACGCGTGCGCAAGAGCCTGGAAGGGCGTGCCTGCACCTTTGCCGGTCACTGCCGGCGGTGAGACTGCATGCGGGCGGGGTGGTTTCCATCTTCAACTGCACGCCTTCACGGTTTCTACATCTGTCCCTCTTCTGGCTGTAGAGCCCCCGAACCCAATTCCTGATTTGGGGGAACCCATCGCTGGGCACACCTTGGTGGGAGCCAAGCGCCGCCTGCCGCTAAGTCTTCGTTGGGGTCTTTGGGAGCCCCCCCGGACTCCAGCACAACGTGCCAGCAGCACAGAACCCGCCCCCCTGCCATGTGTGATAATCCAAAACTTCTCCAGAAATCACCTGAAGTCCCCTAGGGGACACCACCTCACCCCAAGGACCGCGCCACAGACACGCAGTGTTACCGGGGCTGCATCCTCAGTTTACATGGCACCCCCTCAGACACCCCTCCCCCAGCGGGAAAGGGGGCTCCTTCCAGCCCCCAGTGTCCCCGAGCCCAGCACCTGCAGCTATCCCCGCGTCCACTCGTGGGCCGTCTTTCTCCTGAGAGACGACCACGTGCGAGGTGGGGGGGAGGGGAGGCTGCCTGTAAGCTGCGGTCTGTCGTGCAAAAGGGAGGTGGAGGCCCTACGCCTGCTTTTAAAATTGGTTTTGTCAATCCTTCCTTCATTCTATGGTGAATTAACCAGAAGAGGAAACGCAGGGTGGTGCAGACGTGAAGCATGTGGAAATGGCGGTGGCTGGCACCACGCTAACACCGTGACGTACCGCCGCTCATTCTGGGGTGCTCAGCACCGGTAACTACAGCACAGCCCCAAACATCAGTAGTGGACACCAAACTCTGACTGGCTTTAAACCCACTGGCCCCCTCGCAGAGATGAGGTTGTAAAAAACGCCCCCGAGTGGGTAAGAGAGCTCCTCCGCCCCCAGCGGGGAGGCGCCGGCCCCGCCCCCGTACCTGGTTCTCTATGCACCGGAACTGCCAGGGCCAGCGGGCGTTGTACAGGAAGGGCCGCAGGTCGAACCTGTTGTCGTCGGGGCTGTAGCTCTCGGCGTGGTACGCGGGGGTGAGTGTGGTCATCTTGTGTCTGTTCGTGGAATACTTGGAGAAGAACCGCTTCACTTTGTCAGCCACCTGGTGGGCGAGGAACGCGCAGGGTTCGGGGGCCCAGGCTCTCACCTGCGTCACATGGAGTTGCCCCCGAAGGCAGGACAGACGAACGCCGGAGCTTGGGCTGGGGGGGACTGGGGGAGCTGTGGCAATGCGGGCTCCTGACACTAGCACCCCAGGATAGTGCATCAGGAGACCTGAGAGGGGGCCCCAGGAAGATCTAGTTCATCAGGCTTCTAGGAGCTTCTATGGGCACCCCTGTGTCTGCAGGCTTCAGCCCTAACAAGCTAGCAGAAGAGCAGCGATCTTCTGATATCAATGCTTCTACTCTGCCCCCCCAAAAGGAGGGGGGCAGTTTGCTTGCTACAGTGTGGTCGAGCCCTGCTCAGGGGCTGAGGGAAGCCCCGAGCTGGCGAAAGCCTCATGGGGGACAGCGTGATGGTTGTGTGGTCACCCACGTGTCCTTGTCCCTGTGAGTCAAACCCTCCCCTGCCACCGTGGAGCATCAGCCACCATGTACCTCTCGTGGGGTGTCCTTCCACATGTGGAGGAGTTTGCAGAACATGCTGTAGGGCCCCATCTTGGCTACCTTCCGGAGTCTTCCGTAGACTGAGAGCTCCGCGTACGTCATCCCCATGTCCTCCTGCGGAGCAGAGGTACGGCCCGCGGCGTGACAGCACGTCAGGGCCAGAAGGGCGCTTACCGCTTCTCGTGGAGATGGGGACCGAGACTTCCCAAAGGGCCAGGAGCAGAAGCCAAGGCCTCGTGCCCCAACACTGACTGGCCGACGAGAAGGTGGCACTCAGAAACAAGGACAAAGAGCCAGACACTCCGATCTGGGGACTGGAATGGGCTGAACTGCGGCCCCCACAAAAGGTTCTGTCCCTGTCCTAAGCCCGGAACCTACCTAATGGTGAATTTATTTGGAAAGGGGGTCTTGGCAGGTGAAATTAAGGGTCTCAAGATGGGATGACCCTGGATTCCAGGTGGGCCCCAAATGCAACGACAGTGATGAGAGACGAAAGGGGAGAGGACACAGAAGTCCATGTGAAGGAGGCAGAGACCAGAGGGACGCGGCCACCAGCCCAGGGACGCCCGGAGTCCCCAGGATCTGGAGGAGGCAGGACGGGCCCTCCCCTGGAGCCTCCGGTGGGGGGCGGGGAGTGAGGGCCTGTGACCCTCTGATTCCAGACGTCTGGCCCCCAGAAATGGGAGGGTGCAGTTCTGTTGTCTACGCCGCCCCGTCGGCGGCCTTTCCTGGAGGCCAACACGATGCCCGGCCGTGGGCCCTGCCCCAGCGAGCCCGCCTTCCCCCAGGACGGAAGCTCAGAGGAGCGGGGCGGGCTCGCGGACACCTGGGCCACGGGAGAGGCCGAGGGGCGCCTCCTGCCCTGCTTCACACACGAGCCGAACCCTGTTTTCAACATTTGCTCCCCATTCTCTCTCAATTCCTGCCTCACCCCAGAATATACAGCCAGAGCCCCAGCAGGGAGACAGACGGCGATGCTGGTGCTCGGTGACACAGCAGGACAGCCGCTGCCTCTGACCGGGGTCTGTGGGACCTCCTGTCACCCGCCCTGCCTCCTGCCATGGCCCGTAACCTCCCACCTCCCTACGCTGGTGCTCAGCCTGAAGCGGGGGGCGGGGGGAGCAGCGAGGGCGGGAGCGGAGGTCAGGGAACCAGAACAGACAGCAGAGAAACGTCCGAGGGACTCTGGACCCCGGCCGTGAACCCCGAAACGGAAATGAAGACGCCGTCTCCCCTTACGGCAGCGCCTACAGGGGTGAATCACGTGGGAAGCGAATTTAACAAAACAAGTTCTCCGAAAACGACGAACCGTTGCTGCACGACGTTACAGGGACCCACGTCAACGGGGAGACACGCCACGTCCCCGGGGCAGGAGGCCACCAAAGCGATCCACTGCAGATTCCATGTCAGAAAAAGCCAAGATGGATCTGTCCTGCTTTGGTTTTGGCAGAAACGGACAGGCTGATGTCAAAGTTCGCCCGGAGATGCACGGCGCCCAGAGCTTCCCAAATGGTCTCGGAAACGAACGGAGGAGGAGGAGTCACACGTCCCCGTTTCCGAAGGGCCAGAGTTCCCGGACCGCAGATGCCGTGGTCCCGGCATCGACACAGACGGACGGGGCAGAGGCCGGAAATAAACCCTCACATGTACAGTCCACCCACAGTCACCGAAAGGAAAGACGCCGGGACAACTCGACGACAGCAAGAACTGTCTCTTCAACACGTGGTGGGGGGACAGCCGGATTGCCACATGCAGCAGGGTGACTTTGGGTCCCTTCCTCACGCCTAGAGGTCAACGCAGCTAGACCACGGGCCTCAACGTGAGGGCTAAAACAGTAAAACCCTCGGCAGAAAGTACAGAGTCAATCTCCGTGGCCAAAGGAGCTGGAGGCAGGAAGGCCAGTTGTCACGGTTCTTACGAGAGCCCACGGCTGCGTCCATCCCTGAGGTGGCCCTATGGCACGTGCAGACGCTCCCCTCGGCCACGCTGTCCCGCCTCACTCGCCTCGTCTCCCCCTCCTGCCCGCCCCACCCTCGAGATGGCTGAGTCCGAACACCAGCGGCCAGCCACGGCCAGACGCGGAGCCTGGGCCCCCAGGCCAGGACCCAGAACGCAGGTTCTGGAGGAACCCGCACAGACGCACCAGGGCAGGGGACCGGGAGAAGCATGGTGACAAAGCCCCCACCGTTACCTCGTCCGTCTGGGACACCTGTCCGTCAGCCAAGGGCTCCAGCTCTGCGGTGGCCGGTGCCGCCAGGATGCTGTGGCGAAGATGCAGGGGTCAGTCACGGCGGCCGCTGCTCATCCGTTGTGCAGGTGCTATCGAAGCAGCAGGCTCTGGGCACAGCAGGGACCGCCCAGCCTTACGATGGCACGGTGCAGGGACAAGGTAGGCGGCGGCTGCCTGAGCTGGCCCCAGCCAAGGACAGGAAGCAGGTGGCCTGGTCGTGGGGCCCCAAGTGCCCGCGAAAGGGCAGGACTGTGTCCAGCAGGCGGGAGGGGGCGACGGGAGGAGCTGGGGGTGGGGGGAGAGGGTGGCCTGGGCAGCACTGGGACATGGACCTAGGGGCTGGCCTCGCGGGTGGCCCTCACCGCTGCAGGGCGGGAAGCTGGAACCGCTCGAGGCAGAACTGGACGAAGGCCCTCAGGTCCGTCTTGCTGATGCCGCCTACGGGGTTGATGTCGGCACTGGAGCAGTCGTACTTGGTCAGGTAGCCGAGGAGGCTGCAGGGAGAGACACGACACGCGGGTCCGCCCGCAGGCCCAGCCGGGGGCCTGGCTGTCCCGTCCCCAGTCGGCCCAGAGCCAGAGCTCGGCCCATTGCAGGGTCCCCAGGAGTGGGGTGCGGCTGGGGCAGGCCTGAGGGGCAGAGGCTGCCGATGACCGAGGACAGGCCTGGACGCCCACACAGGACGTGGGGCTGGGGAGGGCCGGGGCTCAGCCCCAGGGCCACCTGCACACTTGGCCTCTCCTAGGTGCCTCCTGTGTGGGCAGAACGGCCCCTTGATGTGCTCGCACCCTAACCAGAACCTGTGATGACGTGACCTCACAGGGCGAAAGGGACTCCTGCAGCTGGCACTAAGTGAGGACCCTGAGCTGAGGTTTTCATCTGGGCTCCCGGGTGGGCCCAAGTGCAACCACAAGGGCCCTAAAAAGTGGATCAGGGAGGTGGGGGAGGGTCAGAGTCCGAGGGAACCGGGGCCACGGGGGACAGGCACGGAGACGCGCTGCCGGCCTTGCGGGCGGGAGGGGCCACGAGCCAAGGAGTGCGGGCGCCTCCAGCAGCCGGGAAGGGCCGGGAGCGAACGCTCCCCCGGAGCCCGCAGGAGGGGCCAGCCCTGCGGCACCCCACTTTTGGCCCCGCGGGACACGCGAGGAGTGTCCGACGTGGGGAACTGCAGGACACTCTGCTGCTGGAGCCGCGTGGGCGCTTGTTGCAGCGGCCTCAGGACACTTGGCCACTTCTTCCAGGGACCCGTCCCTCCCCACCCCCTGCACCGTGCAGACACCTCTGGACCACTGCAGGTCTCTGAGGGGACCGTCTGAACCTCCTCCGGGGGGTCCTTTCTTTACGAGGCCTTCCAGGGGCTGGCCAGATGCATTTCTCAGTGCTCCCCGAGCTCACACTGTGGAAGCACTGCCTCGGGGAGCACTCACCCTCCGAGATTCAGGGTGCTCGGGACCCCTCACTGCACCCACCGGCCAATACACACCTCTCGTCCACATTGGCGGACCCCAGTACCAGAAGTCCCCCTCGGGTGCCCCGAGACCAGAGGCTCAGCTGAGCAAAAAGGTAGGCGACGACCATCCTCAGGCGAGCCTGGACGACAGGAGAGGAAATGTCACCCCGTGTAGGGCACACGCACATGGGACACGTGTACTAACGCCATGGTCCCGTCACAGCTCGAGAAAGGGTCTCCCCAAGCCACCTCTGGGAAACAGGAAAGTGAGAGGAATTTAGGACCGTTCTAGCATCCTGAGAAGACAGAGAGAGGGTCCTGTGCATGCCCCTGGGGATGGCCCATGTCCATGGCGCCCGTGTCCTCGGCAGCGGCCGTGCCAAAGACGGAAGGACCCAGGCCTGGGGCCGGGAGGGCGTGAGCGGCAGGCCTGGGCTGCAAAGCCCGCTGGGAGAAACCTTGTCCCTTCACCACTGGACTTTTGGAGGAGGGAAAGGCCACCCACGTCCAGCAGAAAGGGGGACACAGAGAGAGGACAGCTCCGAGCAGCTGGAGCCCAGGGCCCCTCTTGCCCTCCGCCAGCTGACCGGCGTCCGGCTCCCCTGCGGCAGCCCAGGCACAGGGCAGTGTCTGAGCCGCACGCCGGACACGCGGGAAGCACAGCCACTCACGCCACGCTGGCGCGCACGCACCTCTCACCCCCACGTGCTCTCACACACTCCCTCTCACACACACGCACGCCCACCCACACCTCACACCCCACGGCACACTGCCTCTCACAGCCCCATCCCACAGACTTTCAGACCCACACTGTCGGCTCACACATGCAGCCACGCACGTTCTCAAACGACTCACGCTCTTACCCATGCACACGCGTGTGCACCCACACGCGCACGCTCACTCACACGCCCGTCTCATTCTCAGACTTCCTCACAGTCTCACTCGTGCGCTCTCAGACGCCCTTCACCTGCACTCCTACACGCTCACGTGCACACGCTCAGGGCATGCTATCTCGCACCCTCTTCCTCTTGCACGCTCACACACATACACGTGCACACACAGACCCCGAGCCCGTCCAGGGCGCTGCATGGTCAGTGTCTCCGACCCCAGCACTGGCCATCCCCAGGGTTCCCTGTGGCCCCCATCGCGGTGACAGCGGCCGGGCTGGGAGGCACACCTGCACGTTCTGCAGGGCCAGGTTCTCCCTGCTGCTTCCTCCGTGGGCTGCAAACAGAGGGCTCCTCCCCGTCACCAGGCTGAAGATGCCCACGACGGCCCTCACGGCGGGGTCGATGCTGAGGCCGATGTGGTGGCTGCAGGACAAGGGGTGGGCATGGAGGCGGGGTGTACATGCGCGTGCGCACACGCAGCGAAACGCACGTCACACAGAACCTACCACGGCTGCAAAACACACAGCTCAGTGGCATTTCATGCATTCGCTGTGCTATGTAGCCATCTCCTGTGTCTAGTTCCAGAACATTCCATCACCCAAACAGGAGACCCCAGACCCACAAGCCGTCACTGCACCATCCTCTTTCCACCCCTGACAGTGAGGAATCTGCTTTCTATCTCTGTGGATTTGCCTATTCTGGACACTTCCTAGAAATGGAATCACATAATTTGTGTCCCTCTGTGACTGCCCCATTTCACTCAGCACGACGTCCTCAGGGTCCATCCACGGTGCAGCAGGTGTCAGAACGTCCCCCCTTGTGAAGGCTGAGTGACAGTCCCCTGTGCGGAGGGACCGCCCTTTGTGTGTCCATCACCCATCGATGGACACCGGGGCTGCTTCTGGCTGCTGTGAGCGTGGGGGTGTGGGTATCTGCTCGAGTCCCCACACTCAGTTCCTTTGGGTGCAGACCCAGGAGCGGGATTGCTGGGCGGGGGCGGGGGGCAGCTTTTAGCTGAGCTCAGCGAACAGGGTGGGCTCGTTTTTTCCTAAGAGGCAGAGTAAGTGGAACTCTGAGTGAACTCCTTGTCCCTCCCTGGAGAGATGCCGTCTCCCCACCGTCCCCTGGTACGGGGAGCTGCAGGGTGGGCTGCGCCTGGCCCCACACCCCCAGCCCCGGCCTGGGGCACAGTGGGGGCGGTGGGGGTCACACGCAGCTAGGACGCGGCGGGAAGAGATACACAGTTTCCCTAAAATCTGGCTCAATCCAAGGCGCATGAAAACCGGCTTCACTCCTGGATGCACATGTAAGCACCAACGTCACCGCGGGAGTTCGCCGTGGGCACAGCCGCCGGCCCGTGCCCAACACCAGTGACCAACTGTACCTCCCAACCTGCTGGGCCAGCTCTTGGGCCCTGTCGCTCGTCTCCTGGGAGGAGTTCTCACTGGCCATGTAGCAGGTCGTCAGCAGGCGTCCACAGAGCTCTCGGGGGTCCTGGGGGGTGTAGCTGGTCTCGTTCACGATGGTCCGGACGTCAGCCAGCACTTCCGGGTCTGCAGACCGCCGGACAGAGGGTAGGGGCCGTGCGTGAGCTGCCTGGGCCCGCTCCTCGCCCCAGGAATCTCGTCAGACAAGTACCATCACCCCCATTTTCAGCTGCATACACTAAGGGGACAGTCAATGTCACAGCACACACGGGAGGATGTGAATGTGGGTGTGCCTGACCCAAAGCCCATGTACTTTCCACGGGGCCACGATGACAACAGACAGTAACAGCAGGCACCTGTGGCTTCGTGGACATAGCACATTAGCCCACCTTGGGAAGGGACGTCAATGGCCTTGCTGTCCCCAGGCCCTGGGCACGATGAAGCCTCCTGCACCCATGACGCCCGTGACCTGGACGTGCCCTCTGCTCCTCCCACAGGCGGCCCGAGGGCTGACCCCCGGGACCCTCCCGCAGGCCACAGACGTCACTTACTTCCGTTCTCCACGGCCTCGCAGACCTGGCGGCACATGGAGTAGACGAGGCAGGCGGTGGCCGCGCTGTCCACCCCGCCACTCAGGGGCAGGAAAAACCCGGCCTGGAACGGCCAACGGAAGGCAGGCGTGAGCAGCCCGGGAGACGCAGCGTGGCCCAGCTCAGTCCGGCTCCACCCGCAGAAAGGCGCGTGGGCGCCCGCGCTCGGGGGTGGCGGGGAGCGAGGCTGCCCCGCACACCCCACTAGGGAGGACAGAGGCCTTTCCCTGTGGAGAGTGGCCAAGGCCAGCTCTCCAGGGTCCGTCACAGACGGGCGGCCCTCGGGCTTGTAACGATGCCTGTCCGCGGGCGGGAGCCCCTCAGGATGCACAGATGGCCCCCGGCTGGGGGCGACCAAGCTCCCCACGGGGTCAGCGGGAAGAAACGCTTCTGGTTGTTGCATTTGAAGGACACGACCGGCCAGAGAGCCAAACGCACACCAGCCGGGGGGAGCAGCGAGGTGGCTGGCGAGACACCGGTCTTACCTGTTGGCTACGTCTTAAAAAGTCCCAGAGCCAGCAGGCAGGTCCGAGGCTGGGGAACGATGGGGAGCGTCAGGTGTGGGGGCCGCTGCCCTGGGCTGCAGCGTACCTGGGGGCAGGCGCCAAGCGGGGAGCAGAGCCCGGGGGAACTAACACAGTTTTAAGTCTCGGAACAGCCCCGGCAGGTTGGTCCTGTCATCGGGCCCCTTTAGACATGAGGGGAACGCTGAGACACAGGAGGGGAAGGACAGAGCCTCTGCCTCGAGGTCTCGGTGCAGCGCAGCGGTGGGGCTGGCAGTGGCACCTGGCGGTGCGGTCGCTGCATCCTCGCCCTCAACCCCAGTGACGTGTGGCCTCCCCCCAGCCAAGTGGCTGCCCCGGCAGGTTCAGAAAGCCGGCCGCCATGCTTGCTCCGTGCAGCCCCCAGCGCAGTGCGGACGGCGGGGGCGGCGGTGCCAGGCGCAGGGGGTGGCCCCCGGGGTCGCTCCTGCACGGAGGGGGCGCCCACCTGATCTCCTCAGCAGCACTGTGGTATTTCCACTCCACGGGCTCAGACAGCGGCTCCAGCAGGTCCTCGCGGCACGAGAGGGCGAAGTCCACCTTCACGCGGGGGTAGGGGCTCACCCTGCTGGCCTGCGGGTGCAGAGTGGACAGGATGACGTCCCTCTGCACCAAAACCCTCACAGGGGTTTGAAGAGCAAGACTCTGTCGGTCAGGGGGACACGTCCCACCTGCAGCAAGGGACCCTCCACACCCACCGGGCCGGCGAGACTCAGAAAGGCGGACGGGGACCAGCGTGGGGGCGGGCGGAGGAGCCAGAACCCTCGCACAGGTGCCACTAGCACGGATGCCAGATGGGGTGGCCGCTGTGGGAGCGTCTGGCCGCTCCTCGGAAGGCTAAGATGCAGAATCACCCCAGGGCCCAGCAGTTCCACTCAGCAGAAATGAGGAAACGTGTCCCCCAGAAACCTGGGCGGACGTTCCCAGCGACACTATCCATCAGGGGCAGAACGCGAATCGGCCCCAGGTCCACCGGCAGATGCATAAGCACACACAGCGGGGTCCGCCATTCCGTGGACTGTCACTGGGCCACAGAGGAACGAGGTGACAACACAGACCGTGAAAACGCTACGCCACGTGAAGAAGACCCCACGGCGTGGAATTCCCTTTACACGAAACGTCCCAAACAGGCAAATCCGTAAGGATGGGACGTCAGTGGTTCCCAGGGGCTGGGGGGAGGCCACGGGAGTGACAGCCACTTGGTTTAGGGCTTCTTTTTGGGATGCTGAAATGATTGTGGCGACGGCTGCATAGCATGTGCACAACTGTACTAAAGACCCCTGAATCACGCGCTTCAGTCAGTGAATCGTGTGGTTTGGGACTCATCTCTCAAAGTTGTTATTTCAATAAAAAAGGCATTTCCGGGCCTTGGCCAGCACCCTCCACGCGTGCCCAGGAGTCACATACCGCCAGGTTTCGAGACGAAATCTCCGCCCTGTAGCTTCTGACGTCCTCCAAGTCCAACGTGGCGGTGAGGACTTCCTGCAGAGAGAAAGTGTGAACTCCTGTCTTACACTCATGCGTGCAACTTGGCCGCTGTCCTTGGTGGCGTGCTGTATCGCACTCGGAGGAGTCACCTGCCAAGGTGGGGACCGGGGACCTGTGGATTCCCAGGGGCCCAGGGGCAGGGAAAGTCAGTGCTGTTGACGTCAAAAATCCCTTCCCTCTTACTACTGCCACCAGAACCTGCGCTGAATTCAGACACCTCCCAGTGACCTGTCGCCATGGCACAGGACACGATTCTGTCACTAAGTGTCCACTGGGGGCTTCTGAGACAGTTTCTCTGCTCTTAAAAAGGCCCATGGGAGCAAAGGCCCCTTTTCTGCTTTGGACGGGGCCATGTGGAGACGTGATGGCTGGAGCTGCTGCAGCCACACTGTGACCATGAGGAGCGACAACCCCAGAATGAAGCACACACAGAGGAAGGCCGAGCTGGGGAATGGCAGGGAAGTGGAGCCAGTGTCCCAGCGACCCACACCAGGGTCCTGGCCCCGACGTGCAGGAGGTGACCTGCCTTTGACCCAGATGAGGTGTTTTCTGCTGCTTGCAACATCCAGCAGGAAAGAGAAAGCCTTTAACTTGCACATGTTACTCCTTTATGAAAGAAGGTTTCCTAATGGAATTATGCTGCTAGAATACTATCTCATTACACGCAAACGTAGGACACCGTTGGGTGACACAAGACGGCTGTGGCCTCCCTACTCCTGCGGCTGGGTCTCTGGCCAGCTGCCTTTGTCGACACTGGGCCAGACTCGGGCTTGAAATATCTGCGGAGAGAGAGGACAAGGAGCTCACGCGTCCTCTGGTTCTCCTGTCATTCCCAAAGTGATGTGTCACCACCGCACTCCTCACACGGCAGGGAAGTGTGGAGCCACACACCAAAAAATGAAAAGACGCTGCATGGTGCCACTCTGGTCATGAGAATGCCCCACTCCACCAAGTCAGCTTCACCGCAATGCCCGATGGCGACCCTGAGAAGCACGTCCCTTAGGAGGGGCGGGGCCTGTGCTCAGGGCAGGAGGGGACAGGAGGGACGGCTGTGGGGCGATGCCCCACGCTGATTTCTCGGGTTGTTTTAGGCAGATCATGGAGGCGGTGGCAGAACGGCACTGCCTTTGGCCTGAGGATGGCAATGCCAACCCTGGCCCTGACACACAGGCAAAATCAGAGGATTCTAGCCTGAAAGTCCCCCCATGGGAATGCAAGGTCAAGGTCCTCACGTGTTAGTGTGCTGAAGATCCACGAGGCTGCGTGCTAGAAATTCAGATCCCTGGGGGTCCCGCTTAGACAACGAGAGCTGAAGGCAGCTGGACCCCAAGACCAGATGCCACGTGAGGAAGCACGGCCACCCTGCACGGGTGTTCTGAGCCATCAACAGGGACACTGCCGTTCACACCGACCTCCAGCCAGAAGTGACCGTGACATTTCAGCCAGAACTGACCGTGACGTTTTGCTGTTATTTGCACAACTAGAGTTCATGTCCATTTTGGGCACACACAGCCCTTTCCCTCCTTTTTAGCATCACAAAAACAAAAGTGAGAGTGACACAATTCTCTGCAAGGACGTTTTCATCTTCTGAGTCCCAAGGTGTGGCTTCAGGTCCCCACCAGCTGTGGAGTCAGTCTGACACACCTGTCGCATGCTCCCGGCAGAACCAGGGGCCACCCACCCTCTTGCTACCACAAAGCCGGCTTGTTCCGTCTGCTCCCAAGTCGGGGTGACCCTGCGGGGTGCCCTCCTCCCCGGGTGGTGTGCAGGTGTGACTGATACACAGCTGTGGATCGCACCTGTCCAGTGTCGGTGCCACGTGCTGCGTGGGGGCCGGCCCCGTACACGTGGGTGGGAACTCCTGCCTCACCCACCGGGTGAAGAGGCGGCAAGCAGGCAGGACACCCCGCGGGGCCCGCACTGCACACCCTGGTTCCGGGGCCTCTGATCCAGCCCGGCTTGGAGAGGACCGGTCCCCGCTCCCGCAGGCGCACGCGTGCTCCTTACCACGTCGTCCAGGGAGAACTGGGACCCCTGCGCAAACACGCTCCCGTTCATGGCGATCAGGGCGCAGCCGTCATAGTACAGCCGGTCCCCGTCACAGCCCTTCTGGTTGGCCAGCAGGTAAATCCCACCGTTCTGAAAAATGCAGGGCAGGCGGCGGTGCGGTCACTCACTTCGCTTCCTGGCAGCCCGGAGACGAGCAGCTGGGCCAAGCCGGCTCCTGCTCGGAAGCCCGAGGGCCCAGGGGCGCCCCGACGAAGATGCGCGCACACGGGGTCGCACCCAGCCGTGCCGCCATGACGCACTGCGCCTGCCGTGGTAGCGGGGGTCACGTCAATGTCTCTTTTCCCTCCCAACAGCCCCACAAGGCACTGTCACCCCACCAGGCAGGGGTCACGGAGGTGCAGAGAAGCAGACAGCCCCCCATGTGACAAAGCCGAGATGCAAACCCAGCTTAGCTGAGGCAAAACGGTCCCGCAAATGACCCAACGACACGGCCCTCGCTTGTCACACTGCCCAACAAGCAAGGCAAGCTCAGAGGCGCCTGCGCTCCACCGTGATGCCAAAATGCAAGCGGCATGTCTGGGTTCCCGGTCACCGTGTCACTTGTCCTGAGACACAGTGTAGTGGTTGAGGGCCCAGGAGCCAGACGCTGGGGCGTGAGCCCCGCACCCAGCCCGGGGTACACGCACACATTGCAGCATCCCAGCCCAATGCCTACCTTGGTGGTGGCCATGGTCACCAGGTCCACCCTGGCGTGGGCTTTGCGCAGCACGTGGTGGCTGCCCGAGGCGTTGGTGAAGATCTCCACGCCGTCCAGGCCCATGTCGACGTGGGGGCTGCGGGCAGAAGTGGGTGAAGGGAGGGGACCGGCTGGGCTCCCCAACCCGCCCTCCCAGCCCCACACACTCCCCACAGCCCAAGGTCATGACCTCCAGGGCAGGATGTTTGCAAATCCCAGACCCGTGAGAGGCACAGAGGGCTACACTGACCTGTGGGGCGTCCAGAGCTCCTCGCAGACCTCGCTCCCGATGCAGGTGTCCCAGGTGGCCAGCACGGCGTCCCCAAAGGGCACGGTTTCCTATAGTTGGGAGACGAGCATGAGGTCCCCCTTCCCCCGGGCATCCCCGTCTAGGCCACGGACTGACCCAGGACCCCAGACGTCACTCAGAAGACTCATGAAGGCCACCGGTTTGCTTCAAGCCCTAAATGTGTCCTTCCTCAACCAGGAGCCCTCTCAGATCAGGTGGCCCAGCGGCAGCTGGCATGTCCCTGCCGGTCCTTCCTGTCCTCTGGTCACACCTTCAGCAGCCAGGACCCATGCTGAGTTGTCATGGCGCTTACGGTGGCCGAAAGAAACGGATGCAGCTCATGATGCTTCCACGGGCACAGATCGCCGTCACCGTCGTCGTCACTAACGACAGCAGCTCTCACTTATCAGGGGTCACCCTGGGCTAGATCCGGCGCTAAGCACCTTTCCTACGTCACGGATGCACCTGGCAGTGTTGCCAGGAAGCAGTCCCATCCCGGGGTCAGAAGTGACCTAGCAGGCTCACGAAGTCCCAGAAACCCGACAGAGGTCACCCAGCTCCTGCGTGGCAGGACCAGAAGCAGAAAGCAGGTGTGTTCGTCTCCAAGAGCCACAATCGGTAAACCACAGTGGTGACAGCTCCCAGGGCAGGGACAGCATCTCTGGGGCCAATTCGTGCAGCCTGTCCTACACCTGCGCCCGCGGGGCCCGCGCCCCAGAGACCTGTGCCCGCGGGACCCCCATGCGCTCCAGGAGGAAGCAGCCTGGTGGGACAGGAGAGCCCTCCCGAGCTCCCCGTGGCACAGCCCGTGTGACCCGGAGAGGAGGGAGGCCTGCACGCGGAGAGCACAGAGTTGTGAGAGAGAGGAGGCACCCGCCACCATCCCGGGGTCCCGAGAGCCCACCCCACTCGTGACGGAGCCCCGCTTTGTCGTTAACTTGCCCGGGCCATGGCGGCCCTGTTCCTGGTCCTGATGCTGTAACCCGAAGGCCCTGCCCCATCAGCCCCGAGAGGTGACATGTGACTGAAGAAACACGCGTGCTCCCCGAGACGCACCTGCCGTGTCAGGTCCCGGATCGTCCGAGGGAGGAAGTGCTCCTCAGTCTGCCTGCAGAGACAGCACAGAGCTGACACGGCGGCAGAGGGACGCAGGGACCAAACGGGGAGCTTCGGTCCCCGCCCCCCTGCTCCCCGCCCTCGGTGGCAGCTTCCCCACACTGACAGACACGTCAGGGGAATCTTCTGGAAAGAGGTCCCCCTCCCTACGGAGGCATCGAGGTGGGATTCCCGATCAATCTCTCGCGGGTCGGTCAGAGGCGCGGGTGACAGCCCCGGGACTGGGACTGCTGTGTGACGTCCGGGGAGGCCCGTCTTGCAGGACCGAGCCCTGGGCGCGTGTCACTTGCAGTCTCAGAGCTGAGTGCTCGCTGGGTGGCAGCAGACTCATAGGAGCTTCCAGAAGCTGTGTTCCCGCGAATGAGCAACGGACAAGGGAAAGGCGGCAGGTGCAGGGGCTCCCCAACCCGGGGCGAGGGAGAGAAGTCCCGAGAGAAGTGACAGAAGGGGGTGACACCTGAGCTGCAGGCCTGGGGAACACGGGGCAGACTGGGGCGGGGGCGCGGGGCCGACGGTCTGCCCAAGGGGACGGTCCCAGCAGTGGCGGAAGGTGATGGGGACATGACCACTGGCTGCCACAGGGAGGAGGACGGGCGTGCGAGGTGGACTCAGAACACAGCGGGGACCGATGGCTGAAAGGTGCCTCCTGGGGTGACGAGAAAGCTCTGAGCCTGCGCTCCTTCGTGCTCGTGTTCAGAAGTGACTCCCATAAACACTGCGCTGGGACCCGACCAGAAAACCGAGGGTGCACATCGGGGCGACGCGGTGGAGACAGGGCGAGGGCTGCGTGCAAACCAAAGCCCGTGCTCCCCGAGCAGGAACTCACGAGGGGTGACACGTGCTCTTTCTTTATAAGAATGGACCCCGGATTCCGTGTGTCTCCCCATGACCTGGACCACGAACGCGCACGGCGAGGATGTGTCATAAACCCCGAGGATCGGTCACATCACTGCGTGTCGGGGACCACTCACCGGCTCCTGGACCACGGCGTGAACCAGCGCAGCTCATGGTAGTTGCCTTCGTTGGCCAAGGCCATCTTGGGTCTGATAAGCAGGATCCTCCTACAGGCAGGAGCACACGAGTGTTCTTGAGGAACACGGAGCAGCCCACTGGTCCTGACAGTGATGGTGACGATGATGGTGACAATGACGATGACCAGCAGAAGTGCACTCCACAGGGCTGCGAGGGGATCATTACAGGCCCACCTCCCCTCGACTGAGCTCCCAGCAACAGGTCTGCATGTCCCCAGACCCACCCTGCAGGCCCTCTCTTTCTACCTGCAGGTGCCCGGGTCAGCAGTGGCAGGGACCAGGGGCATGTCACTTGCATCGCCCGCCTGGTGCATGGCCATCACTCAGGACCGAGCATTTGCAGAAGAAGCCTGCCTCTCAGGGACCAGGTCCCAGCAGCAGCATGTGTGCCCGCAGCTCCCAGAACCTGGGACAGCCCGCGGGTCACTGGTCCCAGCGGCCACCTACCTGTTGAGGAATATCACCCTGCAGTTGTAGCGGACATTTCGGTGCATCACGGGCCTGCGGAGAGAGGGGACATGCACGCCAGTCTGCGAACGGCAGAGTCATTCTCTGCTAATGTGAAGCGTCGTCGGGTCCCTTAAGAGAATCAGGGGCTGCTCTAGCCCCTCGAGTCAGAGTTAAACACAAGCGGAGAGCTCCTGCCTCGGACAGGCTCTGAAAAGGGTGTCTCTCAAGTGAGCACGAAGCCATCCCTGCTCAGGGCTCCTCCTCGCCTCCTGGAATGTTCTCAGACCTTCCCTTTGCTTGTGTCCTGCTGCCAGGTCCCCTCTCCAGCCCCTGTGCCCTCCCAATTCCCCTTCAGAGCACCTCTCCTCCCCACCGGAGTCCCTTCTAGAATGCTGGCTGCAGGGCAGTGGGCCGAGCACTGCTGAGCCCACGGGGCCGGGGCCGGGGCACTGGCACCGCCATTCACCGCCTCGTCTAGACCTGCTCAGCATGGACACTGCGCTTCACGTCTCTCCCCAACCACGTGGCACCGTCTCCCTCTGCAGGAGGGGCCCACAGTGGGAGGGGCTGGGTGGCTGGGCTTGGGGGAGAGCTCAGGCACGCGGTGGGGCAGGCCCCAGGGGGACCCCGCACAGGAGCACTACGAGGACGGGCTGCCAGACAAAAACACGGTCAATAAGCAAATGCCCAGGGGCACGAGCAAAGAGCAGTGTGGACTCAAACACGAGATGCTTTTACTGGCCACGTCACACTGACATCCATTCTTCCCCTCCATGGGGGTTCAGGGGCAGGACACAGGCGGGGCACCCCGTGCCCAATCCTGGCCACGCCACACAGACGCCCCCATTAAGGACCCGCACCACTGTTTTCTACTCCTCCTCTGGGCCAAACCCAAACACACCGTGTTCGCATTTGCACAAAACGTGTACAGAGTGAGAGGTAGATGCACGCGGGCCGTCCGGAACGAACCCGGCCATAGCGCCTTATTTTTCCATATTGCACGGCCAGTACCTTCCGGAGAGCCCTCGTGCATCTACACCCGCGGGGCCCGCTCCACACCGACCCAAGCCCGCGGGGCCCGCCCCACACGGACCGACACCCGTGGAACTTAAACCATACGACTTACACCCATGGAATCTATACCGTCTGGGACCAGGTGGTTGGGATGTCGATATGGAGGGACGTGGAATCATCCCAAGACTCACCATTAGGCTGACCAGATGTCCCATTTGAAACAGGACAGAAAACCACAGTCCTGTCCCGTCTCGAACAGGACATCTGCTCAGCCAAGTGACACCTAGGTACCATTAGTGAGGACAGTGCTAACTGTGTGACAGGGTGAACCCTGGGCTCGCCCTTGTGCAAGGTGTGCTCCCTCATGCACAAGAGCTTCTGGAAGAACACACTAGACTGCTTCTAAGAGCTGCCCCCATGGGGTGGGGGTTACGTGTCGATGGGACTGGAGGGGACCCACACCCACTTTTGTGCTCGTGTCTTTTGAAATGTGCAGATCCCACATCCCTGAAGTGAGGACGGCGGCACTGGATACATCTCGCCCTTGAACTTCCCTGTCTCTGAGCTGACCTTGTCACTGCTCAGGCCGGCACTTACATTCCCACATCACAGATGATGTCCTGAGTGATCGGAGAGTCCAAGAGGGCGGCCAGGACTTGGAGCGAATGCAACAGGGTGTCCGACTCGTGATAATGGTCCCAGCATCCGTAGCCACTGCAGAGGGAACAACAGAAGGTGACGCGGCGAGACACACCAGGGCAGCGTGGGGCAGGGCAGGGGCAGGGCCTAAGGGCCAACTGAGTCAGATGTACAAGGGTGCGAACCAGGCACCCGGACCTTCTGAAAGCCTCCCAGGTGGGTCTAGTGTGAAGCCAGTGGTGGCGTCACTGCTCCAAAAAATCACGTTGCATTTTCTTGGAAGTTAGACACATTGGGCCCGTCTCTTTCTCTTAGTTTTAAGTTGCTGTGAGACATTCACTCTCATGTCCTAAAGTGTCTGCCTGTGCATTTGTTTAACCTTTAATATGGCCCAAATCACACCAGTCTACAAGAAAGAAATGCAAAAGACAGCTGGACCTACAAGAAAACACTCTTCAGGCGAGCCCCGCGGGTGTAGATGCACGAGGGCTGTCCGGAAGGTACCAGCCATGCAATATGGAAAAATAAGGCGCATTACTAATCATTCCAAATGCCACTCACACAACTACTGCGGAGCCTCTCGCTGTGGGGGCTGGTAGCAGGCTGAATGGTGTCCCCAAAAAGGTGCGTCCACTTCCCAAACTCAGAACTGGTGAAGCTGACCTTACTTGGGAAAAGGGTCTTTACTGATGTAATTAAATTAAGGATCTTATGCTGAGATGGTCGTGGCTTATTGGGGCAGGTCCTAAATCCAATGACAGGTGCCCTCATGAACGACAGAGGAGGAGAAGATTGGGAGATGAGGGGAGGGCTTGGAGTGATGCAGCCCCAGGACGAGGCACTGGGAGCTGGAGGCCGGAGGAGGCAGGAAGGACCCCTCCGAGAGCCCTGGGAGGACATGGGCCCTGCGACGTCCTGACTTCGGACCTCTGGCCTCCTGATCTGTGGAGAATCCATTTCTGCTGTTTTAAACTATCCAGTGTGTGGAATGTCAGCAATGTGAGGACGGGGTTGAGAGCGATTTCTTAGGCTGGTGTCCCCACGACAACGTGCAGGGTATTTGTAAACCCCGCTTAGATCTTTAGGACGCGCTGCTTCCTACCGTGCAGCCTGGAGGTGTTTCGAATGCTGAGCAAACTTTGCACACACACTGAGAGGAGGTGGTGTCCGCTCACACTAAGTCCAGAGATAAGAGGGAGTGAATGCGGGGGCCTGGACGGATGGGGGTCCCCGACTGCACGAGTGGGCAGGGGCCCGGAGGCACATGACCTACACCTGGGGAACTACGCCATGTACCAGAGACTACAGAGGGCAGCCAGACCTTCTGAACACACAGGCGAGAACCATGGTTGTCAGACACTCAGTGTGTCCACAATCGATCACTTCTGAACAAGGGACAAGAAGAAAAGCAAGGAGTCAGCACCCCCAATTATTACTGCAGGAAGGCAGAGCAGACGTGGCCACTGCACTCGCTTATGGGAAGGTGCTGAGACCGCCAACTGAAACCTGGTTGTGGCCCAATATGAGCACCGTGAGCTGGGACGGAGCCGGGCCTGGAAATCGCAGCTCCTCTCCTACCTGGCAGAGGAATCCCGGACACCCCAGCCTTACAGGGCCTGCTCCCATTCGGGGCACTGAGCAGGCCCCCTCCCGGGCTTCTCAGGGGCTCCTCCATGGCATGGGCCAGTGCCCCTTCCCCACCCCGAGGCTGAGGGGAGTGGATGCACACACCTCCACCTGCCCCCCATGGGGTGTTTGCAAGTTCTGCTCTCACCATATTTCCAGTTCTGGTCCAAGCCTGTACCTTGCTCCCTTCTGTTTGGCAATTTCAATACCTGCATGTACAGAGAGAGAGAGAGAGAAAGGGAGGCAATTTCAGCTCCTACAGCTTGTTCAAAGGCATATGACATCCCTGCCCTTGGCCGGTCTCCCAGACGGCGCTCATGCCTGCAGGAAATGGGAACTGGGCAAGGCCCGCAGGGCTGACCCTCAGCACCACTGAGGAAGCCAGGAGGTCACACCCTGGTAGTTTATTAACAAGCAGTGAGGAGGCTGGACGTGAAAGCACCAGCGAGCGGCCGGCAGCTCCCAGGTACAGTCTGGGAGGAGAGGCCAGCAGAGTGGAGACAGCTCCCGCCGCCCGACAGTGCCTCCCTTCTCCCCGACCAGATGTGCTCTGGGCTCTGGGTTCTGATGAGGTGAAAGCGAGTTGATATTGAAAATAAATGCAGGATGAAGGTCCAGGGCACCTGGCTGATAAGATGTCTTCACCCCAATCTTCTGCTTTTACTGCTCTTGGCCTGCAGTACGCAGCGCAGGACATGACAGCTCCACACCCACAGGGCTGGCCTGGGCAGCCCCACTCCAGGTGTCCATGTGGATCATGCAAATGTCCACTCTCCAAGGAGAGCCAGTGCCAGCCCTGTCTCTACATGTTGACCCCCCAACAACACACACTGGTTGCTGAACTTGCAAGCTCACCCTTACTCCACGTCAGTCCTGGGGCCACTTTTCCCAACGCCCACCCACCAGGAAGGTCCTCAGGCACCAGAGACCACCCACTGTAGGACACTGCACATCCTCTCGACCTCCGAGGACGGGCAGCTCAGCTCTAGATATGCCACAGGGCCCCCCAGGAATATGTGAAGACTGGCACACCCCAACCCTCTCATCTCCACCTCCACGGCCAGACTTTCCCTCCCATGCTGCACACCACGTGTCCCCAGGCACTGTGAACCTCCCCTCCACCATTGCACGGGGGG
>PVJL010012160.1:0-38685 GCA_004026885.1 Lyroderma lyra
TATCACCACTACTGTCTATGCGAACAGTCTCCCAGGAGACCTGCATTTTAAGGAAAAGTCCCCCATCTCTGCCCCCAGCGCCCCTGTTCCTGCGATCTGGGTCTGTGTCAGGAATGCGTTTCTTTGGATTTTGAAACTTCAGTCTTCCCAGGCTTGCATGGCAGAAGTCCACCTGCCATTGGAAATGCCACCAGCATCTCTCTCTCTCTCATAGCTGATCTGCTTCCAAATTCAAAATTTCCTTGTAGCCATCCCGGTGCCTGGCGGGGACGCGGCCCTAAGTCACGGCCGCCGTCTGGCCCTCCGTGCCCCCGTCTGCTGGCAATCCCAGCAGCCTCCTTCCTCGAACCTGGGATCAGTGTTTCGCACCCAAATTTGATGCACGTGCCCGCCCTCACGGCAGCCGCCCGTCTCGTCTCCCCAGACTCTGAGGGCAGACAGTGCCCAGACACGCACGTAATAGTCAAATTGTACAGGAGGTTGTCAGAGGCCTCCCAACACAGACCGAGGCGACCCCTGACCCCAGGACAGGTCAAAAGTCTGGTTCAAGTTTCCCCTTCCTAATCTCACCACGGCGACGTTAAAAACAGCCCCCTGAATGAAACCGTTTATAAAGTCTACTTTTTCTGTCCTATTTTGAACGTTTTTCTTTTCCTGCAACTTGAATGTTACCTCTTTGAAATAACACACAATTCTCATCTGAGAAGACATTTATAATAGTAAAAGACTAGGTTCTTTTTTTCTTTTTTTACTCTCTTGGGAAAAGACGTGACTTAGGATATTTTCTCCTCATTAAATACAAATGTAGATTTTTTAAAAAAATCAGAAAATGCACCAGTAAATATGACCATCTGCCTAACACACATGCACCCTTTGAACACCTCCCAGTGACCCTAACAATATTCTCAGACCCACAGCTGGCCACAAGAAAGAGGAACAACAGAGGGACACGGAGACACTGTGACCCGAGCAGGACAGAGTGGGCAGGACATAGACGGACCCGAGCGGGACAGAGTGGCGGGACGTGGACGGATTTCTGGCGTCTTCCGGTAAAGACCAGAGGTGTGTGCTGTGTTTGGGATTCTGGGCAGCTGAGGACGGGCCTTGGTGATCGCTGAGCCTCTCTCCGTGGTGACAGTCCCCGGCCTTCCTGTCCGGAGCAGAAGGGGACGAGGAGAGGAACCTGGTCGTGTGATTCCATGTCTCTCCTGGTCCCAGGCCGCCCCCAGTGGGGGCCACCTCGGTGACTGTTTGGTATTTCCTGTCTGGTTTCCGAGTTGAGGCCACGGAAACGATGAGGTATTCCCTGGCACTGGACTTATTCTGGGCACCATGGGAGGGACAAGTCCGAATGGCTGTTGCCAGCTCTGTTCTCCTCGTGGGACCTCCGATGAAGGACCAACGACACACGCAGTGGGGGGAGAAGCACACGCAACCTTTGGCCTGCAGGGACGGGGGTCTCAGTCACTTCCAGGTACGGATGAGACTTGGTGAGCGGCAGGTTCGCACTGAGAGGCTGGCACCAACGTTCATTGAACGGAGAAATCTGCAACATCGTTTCCATCTGGACAATTTTAAACGTGTCGGGTGTCAGTAAATGACTGTCTCTCCAGCACGGACCAAAAGGAGACAGCAGACTGAATTTCAGTGTGCCAGGAAGGCCGCGCTCAGGGTGCAAATACAGAACAGGAGACAATGAATCAACTACACCGTGAGGACGCCACTCTCCCCAAACTGCAATTGTAGACGTAGGGGTGCAGGGTGCACTGGGTCCGGCTCCACAGCCCCGCTGGGGACTCAGGCGCTCCGTGGCCTTCCGCTCTGCCGTTTCTAGAAAGCGTATGGAATCCCGCTGCCTGGTTCTGAGCTCACCCTCTTCGACCCAATCGCCACACTTGCGTCGGAAGGGGAAGCGACCGGGAGCAGCCACAGCTGTCCCTTTCATCAGAAAACCCTCCTCAGAAATCCCAAGCAGACTCCAATCCCGGCCACCAACCTGGGTATTCGTGTGGCAGTCAGTACTGGGGTTTATAGCTGATATAACAAAATGCTCCAACCTGGAGGGCCTAAAACAACAGAAATTTATTTTTTCAGAGTTCTGGAGGCCAGAGATCCAAAATCAAACCATCAGCAGACCCTCCAGGGAGGGGATTTCCTTGCTTCTTCTAGCTTCTGGTGGCCCCAGGCGTCCTTGACTTGTGACAGCATCACCCCAGTCTCTGCATACGAGGTCAGCCAATGAATTTCAAAAGCTTGGCCTAGAAAAGGTGCCCCATGCCTCACTGCTGAACATCACTATGGTCACCTTCGAAGGACTCTCCTTGGGAAGCTGTGCACCAACGTCAGTGCCTAGTCCACCCTTCAGAGCAATTTTGGAGCTCTTTTCCTGGAATGGCCATCAGAGCTGTCTTCGTCCCCAGAATCTGACAATTAAGCTCTCGAACTTGGCACTGCGTGCTTACATTGGCAGCGCTGTACAAACAGCTTGGTACACTGGCATAACCTCGGCACCTTACTGAGTTGTTTGTAAGAGGGAAAGTGAAATGAGAAGTGACTCCTTATCTAAAAAGTCCAAGGTCAAGTTCAAGTGTGCGTGCCCGTTGGGTTGGGGACTAACCCGCAGTTACGGAAACAGAAGCACCGGAGTGACACAGTCAGTTTGTCGAAATGGACATTCAAGCCTGGAGAGCTGAGACGTGGGGGACTTCGCCATCCCACCCGAATTCACTGAATTTCTTCTCCAGGGGACAAAGTGCCTTAGCACCTACCTCTGTAAACCAACGAGCGGATCCTTTCTAAATGCAAACAGCCTCGGATACCGTCAGTTAAACTATCAGGCATAAGGCGCGGACTCTTGGCTCTTGTAGGATTTCGTCTTTGTATCAGTTATCCAACGCTGCAAACTGCTGTGTAACAACCACAGATTCTCCTCACGACACATCAATCCGCATTTATTTAACTCGTGAGTCTGTCCACCGGCTGAGGTGGGCTGACTTGGTCTGGACTTGACTGGGTAGGGCAGGGCTCGGTCCCGTGTCTGTGGTCACCTGGGGTCACCTGCTCCGGGATAAACCCAGCATGTGGTGACTGCTCCTGGGAACCAGACAACAAGCTCAGGCATGTCACCGCGAGCCAGACTGGCAGAGACGCGGAGGCAAAGACCTTGATTCTCTGTGTTGCAAATCTGCTAACATCCCTCTGGACAAGAAATCACATGGCCAAGTTCGGAGTCAAGGCCTGGGGAAGTCTTCCTCACCTGCAGGAAACAGGCGCTGCCAGGTCACGTGGGGAAAGGGCTTGGACCCAGGGAGAGGGGACCAAGTCAGACCATTGATTTCTGTCCCCATGGTCCTGGAAAATTCCTCATGCACAGGAAGAGGACTGTGACTGTGAAGCCAAGAAAGTAGGAAGGAAGGCAGGCAGGCAAGAAGGAAGGAAGGAAGGGAGGAAGGAAGGAAGGCAGGAAGGCAGGAAGGAAGGCAGGAAGGAAGGAAAGGAGGGAGGAAGGCAGGCAGGCAGGCAGGAAGGAAGGAAGGAAGGAAGGAAGGCAGGCAGGAAGGAAGGAAGGAAGGAAGGCAAGAAGGCAGACTAAATTGTATCAGTGAAGGACTCAGCTGGCCAACAGATCCCATTCACAGAGCAAGTGACGGAAAGTAATTTATACCTTAGTGAGAGAGTTTATTCTCACCGACTTTCTCTTTTTTATCCAGCTGGTCAGATAGGTCGTCTTTAACATTAAATGTGAATTAAAAATCATTTTAAAACTTCTTTAAGTGGTAGGTCAGATGGTGCCTCTTGAGATAAATAGGTTCTCTATAAAACACAAACCACCAAACAGGAAACACGAAGTGAAGCCAGGAAATGCTACTTTAATAATTATCATCCACCACGCAGGCCAGACGCCCCTCTTCCCCTCGGTGAGGAATTCCCAGCTGTATGAAGGGGTCTTGCTTGTGCTGCCGGGCCCCTAGGGCATTGCACGGGTCAGGGGGCTGTGCGTGCGTGCCTGGGGCATTTTCTGATACCAACCACCGGTCCTTCCATTCTCTCCGTAGCAAGTGGTGTAGCAACAGGTGTTGCAACTGGACGTCCGACGGTTCACTTCCGTTCCGATCCACCTGCCTGGAGGCCACGTCAGCCCCACAGGGCTAAGGGCTCAGTCCCACAAGACCCCTGTCACAACTCAGGGCACCCACACTTCTGACTGACTGCCTCTAAGTGGAAGGTTCCCACCCCACCTCAGGTTTGAGAATGTTCTGGAATGCACAGAACTCAGGAAGGCATTGAATTACATTTACGTGGATATGACAAAGGGAACCCAGAAGAGATGCGCTGAGCCAAGTAAGGGGATAGGAGGGAGTCTGGGAGCACCCCTGCCTTCTCCGGTGAGACCCCGTGTGAGAGTGCATCCACCAACTTGGCGGCTTTCCCAGTCCCACCTTCCTAGGGTTTACAGAGCCCCCTCCCTCCTCTCCCTGCCATCTATTCCCAGAGGTTACAGGTCACAGGGCTGAAATCTACCATCCTGGAATCCCTTGATTTTGCTGATGACCAGTCTCATCTTGAAACTAGCTGGGGGCCCCACTCTACGTCAACTTATTAGCATAAACTCAGGTGTGATCTACAGGGGCTCCTTATCAAGAACAAAAAGATGCTCCTATCACTCAGCAAATTCCAAAGATTTCAGGAGCTTGTGCCAGGATCTGATGGTGGGGACCAAATATTTCCTTATTACACATGAGCGAGTTAGCAGCAGACTAAAGGTCAAGTCACTAGAGGTATACTGAGGACGGACATTGAGACCTACTCCTCATTTAAGACTTTGGTGGCCTCCATCCGTGTGGTGTGATTTGGGTGAGCCTCACAGTACGGATTGCAAAGTCCACAAGTCAAGCCCTCCTGAGACCCTGACGTACGATATCTGGTCCATCATGCTACAGCTTATTAGCCTAGCAAGTAAGATGGAGTCCACACTCTCCCGCATGGACCGTGCGACCTTTCTTGATGTGATTTTGGTCCATTCCCAGGACTCTCACTCGATTCCTGCCATTGTGTTGCTTCTTGATTTTGCACTTGGCATTCACTTCAGTTCTCAGCATCCTTCTGCCTGCCTCCTTATCAGTCCTCAAAATGTTGGTGCAGATGTGCCCTCCTTTAGGAAGCCTCCCTGACACCCCAGATAGATGCAGACAGGTGGTACATCACCCCTGCCACTATGTCACCACACACATCACTCTGTGCTGTAGTGGCTTTCTCCCCAATCTCCACATAGAGGGAGTTTCCCTTTGAACCCCAGAGCCCAATGCATTGTCACTATTGAAGACTCTTAGGGTATAGACATAAAACAGAGATCACTTTCTGTTATCCTGAAGGTCACATTCTAGTGCAGGAGACAACTACCTAAATAAATAAATGAATCATATCATATATTTGACACTAGTCAGTACTAAGAGGAAACAATAGAACAGAGAGGGGGAAAGCAACATGCAGAGTGGGAAGAAAGAGACACATCAGGAGAAAGTGCCAGAAAAAGCCACACTTAAAACACCATGCTGAACCCATCTACCCGTCCCTCCATCCAGCTACCCCTCCATCTATTCACTCATTTATTCATCCATATATTCTTTCATCCTGCATCCTTTTATCCTACTAACCAACCAGCTACTCTTCCAGTTACCCATCCAATTATATAAAAATATAGGCCTTTAATATTTTATTCATTCATCCACCGATATATCCATCCATTCACCATCTATCCATCCATCCATCTAACCATCCATCATCCATCTATCCATCCATCCATCATCCATCCATCATCCATCCATCCGTCCACCCATCCATCCATCCATCCATTCATCCATCCATCCACCCACCCATCCACTCACCCATCCATCTTCTATCCATCCATCATCCATCCATCCATCCACTCATCCACTTATCCAGAAGTTACTATGTTTGGTTGCTTTACTCATTCATTTATTCATCCATTCATTTATTCATCCATCCACTCTTTACTTCCTCATTTATTTGTTCCAATATTCACTGATATGACAGATGTCTATTAAACACTTTCATTCGCCTTCAGCACCCGGGAAAGCAAAGTTGGGTATGAGCAAGGCAGTCAGAGCAGAAATTTCCCCACCTGTCCCTAATGGTACATTTTCAAATGTGTCTTGTTTAAGGTCTCATGCCCCTGCTGGAGCCTTCGCTTGGACCTTGAGTGGTTGCCCTGAGCTCCTGGGACATCAGATAACAGGACAACAGTGTCAGTGCGTTATCACAGCCAATCCTGCTAAAAGGATGTTATCAGGTTTAACCCTGTCACCTTGAACCAGATGCAAATAAATAATGCATGCCTTCCACAGTTAACTCCTGCAGGCCATCTCCAGATATTACTTACCGAAAGGTACAGCTTCTGTCTGGGTCCAAGAGCTTTGGTGCAACCCAGGGAAGGGCTGGCAACTTCAGGGCAAGATGGTAGGGTGACTTTGCTCTTTAAAAGGGACTTTGCCCACCCAACCTCAAGACACAGCACAGGTCAGACAAAAAGGAAGTGAGAAGACCTGGCAGTAATCGAAAGCACAAGGAACAGCAAGGCGGGTCAGAAACCCAGTGCGGAAATGAAGCCCATATTACACCAGAGTTTACTTTCAAGTGGGCAGCAGCCATGTCCTGGGTGCTGGTGGTTGTCTTTGAACTAACCCACCCACCATATTGTAGCTTCAACATGTATCAATATAAAAATTATTGATGAGGCATCTGACATTCATTTCTTTGTACTCAAGCTTCAAATTCAAGTGAGTATTTTATACACACGGCACATCTTGATTCAGACTGACCATATTTGAGTTCTCAAGAGTAGCATGTGGCCAGTGGCTATTAATTGGACACCACAACTCTCAGGAGTGGTGGCACCGTCAGGGCCAACGGGAGGAAAATGTGGGACTTGGGGGTGAGGACGTCATTTTTTCATTTACCAGGAATGAAAAAATGGGCATTGAGACTGAGCGAGTCACTTCAACGACATCACAGTGACCAATTGAGGTAGGTGCTTCTTATCACATCTGTAAGTATGAGGGGTCCCAGGTGCGGACAGATTCAGTGACCTGCCCACAGCTGCAGGTTAGAAAGCAGTCACACGTGCAGTGGCATCTGGGATGCTGACGCCACACACCTTAGGAAGCACCTGCGCCTTCCTGAACGACTAGCGCAGGGGAACTGCACCCTACATGCCTCTCAGGCCAGGGTATTCTTCCTGTCTGTACAGAGACACCCTGTCTTACACAGTGGCTGGGGAGTTACCCCTGGTGTATTGCTGCCACTTAGCCATCTGGCACCCTCACCCTCTCCCTTCCTCCCTCCCCTGGGTCCCGTGCTCCAGAAACCCCCGGGCCCGCATATCCAGGGCTGCACCCGCCTCTCTGTCCTCAGCACCCTGGACAGGGGTGCGTTCTTTCGCCAATATTAAGGGCACGGTGACAAAAAATGGAGCTGCCACCAGAAAAGCAAGACCCAGACAATAAAATAAATTAAGAAAAAAAGTACCCTGTCATTTTCCTTGTTTGCTCCATCAACCCTCCAGTATAACCAGAAAGCACTTAGCAAGGATGGAAGCTTCTAGTGTAAATAATAAGACCCCTTTGTCACTGACAGAGCTCAGGAAGCCCTGCTGGAGAGGCGGAGGGGAAGGTCCCCGGCGACACAGAGGCTCAGCTCCAGCCCTGCGTCTCCCGCCCGCCCCCTCCCTGCACAAACGCACCCCTCCTGAGTGTCCTCATCAGCAAGCAGGGCTGGCCGTGCCCACGTGGTTAGTCTACAGACGGAAAGCACTGAAGCTGATCACTTCATTCAGGTGTTATTGTACCGACGCGTTCACCCATTCAGAAAGCAGCGCTTGAGCACCCACACTGTGCCAGGCACTGAGCTACAGCCTGAGGGGCAAGGCTGTGGCACCTCCCTCTGTCCCTGAACCATAGTGTCAGGCTACAGTTGATCAAAAGTTTTCAAGAGAGTGAGATCCCTGACTTCACACGATTGGTATTGCACATAGAGAAGACAGCCAAGTGAAGAGAAGACAGAGAGAGAGAGATACACAGCACAAGAGAGAGAGAAGATGCCAGATGCCCCAGAGCACACAGCGAGGGCACCAAATGTGGATTTTGAGTGACAAGGCAAGCTTCCTGGAGGAAGACTTCTCTAGCTGGGGTCAGGAGGGTATGTAAGAGGAAGGCAGGTGAGAAGGGGTGTGGCCAGCTGCAGAAGACATCAGAGGGCCTCCAGGAAAGGCACAACGCTGAAGGATGGGCCAGCTGCCCCGGGAATGCCGGGCTGGAGAGGGAGGAGGTCCTGCCCCACGGACCCCGGTCAGCGGATCCCTGACGGATGGCTGGGAGGGGACAGGACGGAAGAGAGGTGGACAGACTGTGCGGTTGCCCCTCCTCCACTGGCTTTGGGCATAAGGACCTCGGGAAAGTCATTGTCACTTCTCTGAACCTCCTTTTCTCTCTACTAAATGGGATTAACAATCCATGCTGCTGGGAGGGGTTTAGAGCCACACGTGAGATGAGATGAAGGGGTTTTGTTTATCTTTGCAGTCCTGCCTGTGACAGCAAAGTCAGAGCCGTGCCCCAAATGCACTCTTGTCTGGGGGTGCCCCTTGGAAAATGATTAACATCTAATTTATTGGCTATAAGAATAGTTTCTCAGAGGGCTGTTAGGGGATTAAATAAAAACAGTTTATAACATGGCAGCACACTTAAACGTTAGCTATTATTTACTAAACAGCGCTTTTGACACATTGCTGTCCTGTAAATCAAGCTTGTCCAGCCCATGGGCCACAGGCCACCTATGGCCCAGGACAGCTTTGCATGAGGCCCAACACAGCTCCATAAACTTTCTTAAAACATCTCGACAATTATGCACGGACCATTTTGTTTAAGCTCAGCGCGTATCGTTAGTGCCGGTGTACGTTATGTGTGGCCCAAGACAATTCTTCCTCCAGCGTGGTCCAGGGGAGCCGAAAGGTTGGACACCCTTGGTCTAAATAGAGTATCATTGTAAGCACTGGAACTTTTGAGAACTGACATTATTTTCCAACTCCTAACATTTCAGGGAGGGGAAAGAGGCAAATTACCGGAAAGCTCTGCATATTAGCTCATGTCGCTGTGGAAACAGCCTCGGCCCAAGGAAGCTCCCTGCAGCAGCTTTTGGGCCCAGTCCACCCCGACACGTGGGCTGGGCCAGCTCTGTGGGCTGAGACACACCCCCGGGCTCTGACTTTGGGATGGCCAAACGGCCGCCTGGAGCCCAGTGAGGGGGTCCTCTTTGACCAGAGGTTTGTGTGGGTTAATCAGAAGTGTCCCTACTCAGCCCAGCCCGGTCTCTGGCGTCCAGGCTGCTCAGGCTATCACTTCCTTAATGCTTTGTGGGGTACATACAGAAATTAAGGGGGGAGGTAGGGAAAGGAGGGGAGTGGGGGTAGAACACATGATGATGAAAGCATGCATGCAGTCGGAGCAGAAAGAAGACACAGAGAAAGAGTAAAAGAGCAAGATCAAATAAGAGAAGGGGTGAGAGAGCCTGAAACAGAAATAAGAATGAATTGAAGGGAGACTGATTATCCAAAATGTGTCCTTTCTCATTCTTTTAATTCTAGTCCAGTCACCTTAGGATATTTTGGCCTTGATGAATATTCAATGGGTCAGGAGCATTCACTTTTTCTTATGAGAAAATATCTTTTATTCCAGCTTATGGGGGACACGGATCTAGGCTCAGAAGGTACTTTAAAAATTATAACAAACCCAATGCACCTTTGTTTTAATCAGGGAAGTTGCGTCTTTACTTGAAAAAGACTTGGACAGCTGACGTAGGCTCTTTCACGCTTTCTGTGTGTACGTGGGCACGAGCAGGTGCGTGCATGTGCGTGCACACGTATTATGTTGTGTACGTGTGTACTCCATGTGCAAATGTGTGTGCGCTCAAGGGGGCACGTGACGGTCCCAGTTAGCATTTGCTGGATGTGCCCCGTCAAACGAGGCTGATGGAAAACTGAGCTACCCCCGGATGCGCCGTGCGCGCGGGCCACAGCCTGCGCAGCGAGTTTGCATCCCCGTTACAGCGATCCTATATATACTGCGGCCTGGAATTTAAATTTGTCAAACCTTCCATTTGGACCTTAAAACTGGGTCGCAACCAAGAATGTCATCTTCTCAGCTCGATCTGAGATTTGCCAATTAAATTTTTTTAATCTAAATTTGGAAGCGGGTCATTAGCATATCATTATTGATGCCACATGCAAGCTACATTTTTCCCCTCCAAGAAAAAAAAACTCCCCCCAGCACTTCCAGCACACACTTGCTAATATAGAAATTACCATATCAATAACGCGTTCTTACAGGAGAGGAACTGCCCCTGCTAGAGGTCGCGAACTACTGTGGGTTCCGGACACGCGCGCTCCTGCTGGGGGCTTTCATTTCTCGTTTCTTAGCGCTGCTGTGAACGGCCGGCCCCCGTGCCTACCAGCAGGGCTGGCCGCAGCCCCCCAGCCCTCCTGAGGGTGCCGGCCCTCGCTGTCCCACGCTCCAGCACAATGACCTTCGGCAGGGCTGCGCACTCAGACCTGGAGACAAAGGAACAGTCTGCCCTGCAGAGCCACGGCAAGTCAGATGGGTCTCTGATCCGACCTAAGCTCTTAATTAGGGCCGCTCGGCGACAGAAGGCGCGTCCCCCAGCCCCCGCTCACCTGGGCCGACGCCCTCCCGGCCCTTGGTGGGGTGCCTTGCAGGATCCGCCCTGGCCTGCACCGTGTGGGGGACCCGCCTGGGTTCTGAGAGAAGACTCAGCGGTTTTGCAGGAAATCCCGTCAGCGGGCAGATGGGCGGGAGCGAGCTGTCACGTCGTGGAATCCGGTTTGACCAGAGGACAAAGGCGGAGTTGTTCCAGCATCGACCGGCCGGGGCCGTCACGATCCCCCCTTTTCGGGGGGTGCGGGGGGAGATGAAGGAGCCCACCTCGTGCCGGTGCTTGTTCTTTTCAGAGCGTCCCCACTCGTGCCACCTTGAAACCTCGCACGACCCGCACAGACAGACCACCCCGTCCCCATGTGGGAAGTGAGGGAGCCAGGCTCAGTGACATAAGTCATGACCAATCAGCAGACGAGGGGAACCCACTGTGGCCTGTTTCCATGGGCCTCTTGTCCCTGCAGCCTCCCCGCCACCTTCCCGCGCAGGCCCTTCCGGTTCCTGTACCACCGAGAGGGCGACCGCCCATGCACATGCGCAGCCAGCGCCGGTGCCCTCCTTCCCCAGACGCGGGCACTGCAGCTCGGAGAGGTGGCGGCTTTGCCCTAGCTGCCCACCTGGCGCCTGCCTGTGCCTCTGCTCCCCCGCCCCCAGGTGTCTTTTCATGGCGGTGGGGGTGGCGACCTGGCGCAGGAAGGGCCTGCCCAGCCCCTTCAGTTACTCTGACACGAAAGCAAACTTTTTGTCCCATGCAGATTTCAATGTTCAAGTTCAACCCTGACCGTAGATAGTCAACGGAAACCCCTGGGAAGGCCGGGGGCCGACTCTGGGCCACCCAGCTGCTTGGTACCAGGGTTGGGACCGACTCCAAATCTTCTAACTCTGAGCTCAAGGCTGCTCCCACGTACAGTCTGCTGAGCTCCACACCTGTGAGCCAGGGCTCAGGCCACGGGGGCCTCACGGGTTGATGAATCTCTTGGGGCTCCTGCTCACAGAGCCCCATGACCTCATGGGGAAGGGCTGGGGACAGAGCCTGGTGGCTTCCCGCACCGCTCCCTCTCTTCCTCCCTCCCTTTCGTTCCATGCTGCCTCCTTTCCTTGATTTTTCTAAAAACACCATTTTTTAAATATTTGGACTTATAGAAAAGTTGCAAGAATAATATAAAGAATTTCTGTATGCCCTTTACTGAGATTCCCTATGTTAACACCTACCACAATTCATGCATTACGGAGTGGGTGAATGAATAGGTTGGTAGATGAATAGATAGATAGTAGATAGATAGATAGATAGATATTAGATGGATAGATAGATAGATAGATATTAGATGGATAGATAGATAGATATTAGATAGGTAGATAGATAGTAGATAGATAGATAGATAGATATTAGATAGATAGATAGATAGTAGATAGATAGATAGATAGATAGACAGCCATAGATACATATACACACATGATTATTTCTTTTCCTGGGTCATTTGAGAGGGAACTGTAGACATGAGCTTTTTTACCCGTAAATATTTCAATGTGCATTTTCTAAAAATGAAGACATGCTCTTCTACCACCTTAGTACAATGATCAAAATCAGGGAACTACCACTAATACGGCGCTTCGCTCTAACCCACAGATCTCAGTCAATTCTCTCCCACGGCCGCAACTGTTCCTCAGACCAAAACGCACCTGCCGTCGGGCCAGACCAAGGGCCGCGCGTGCGCCGTGGTTGCCCGGCCTTCTGGTCTCCCTTCCCTGGAACCACCACCACCCTGTGGGCCCTGTTGACCTGCAGAGGAGCGCAGGCCCGGGACTTAGCAGAACGTCCTATAATCCTAGTGTCTGCCGTCGCCTGGTGAGGAGTCAGGTTGTGCATTTGGGGCAGGAATGCCACGGAAGCAAGGTCTGTCCTCCTGCACCCATCCTACCGGGAGGCACGTGACGGCCGTTTGCCCCATCCCTAAGGACATGACCTTTTGCCATTTGGTTCAGGTGGTGTCCACCAGGTCACCACTGCGAAGTTACCCGTTTCTTTCCTTTTTTAAATTAGGAAGCGTCTTGTCTAAGACGGTACACTGAGGCTGTGCAGAGGTTTCTCGTCCTACTGGGGGTTGGTATTTCCTGCCTGGATCCGTTCTTACTGTGATCGTTGCCAAATGGTGTCTGATTTTTTCTCTCCCTTACATTCATTATCTCCTTTCTCTTGGAAACAAACAAACAAACAAACAGTTCTTATCGTCCCTGTTACACACTCATTTACTCATGCATTTGTACAGGCTTACGGGTTCCTGCTCATTCCAGGGGCTGCCTCCCTCCTCTCTCTCTCTCCCTCTCACACGCACACATGCGTGCACACACACTCAAAGAGCATAAATCCTGGGAGTGGCATGGAGGCAGGGAATAAAGCCACAGGTCGAGTCTGAACGTCTGCCCTTGGGAAGGCGGCCTGCGGAGTCGGGGACGAGGCAGGCGGAGCAGCCTGGCCTGCTAAAAGGCTCTGCGACAGGGTTCCTGTCCCCCGTGCCCTCAGCCCCAGGCTTCAACAGCCCCGCCCTGGACACACAGATCAATGCAAGCTCTTTAACATCTTCCCTGAGAGCTCATTAGTGCTCTCTGGGCTTCGTCCCACAGCAGGGCCCACCTGAGACGAGCAGGAAACTGACCTGCAGACAGATAATTATCCAGAGATAACACTTCCCACGGGCTCTGGGCACAATGTGAATTGTTTTCCTAATTATTCGGGACAGCAGCTAGGAAGCGTGCAAACTAATGGAGAATACATTATGATTTATTTGCGTTGGTGACGCCCCGCCCGTGTACTGGGTTAAGCGCTCACAGACGCGAGTGTTGGGCCCTTGTCTAGGCAGGCGACCCCACCCTCCATCCCATCACTGAGGCCTCTTGGTCCTGATGATGTCAAGAAAGAGAGAAGACACTTTCTAAAGAACAAATTAGAGAGATGACCGTCACGAAGGTGTTTCCGAAAGACTGGAGGGCCATCCCTCCTTCGGAGTTTCTCTGTCCAGCAGACGGACTTGCGAGCAGCTGGCACTTGGTCCGTCCCGTGGTGCCCAGCTCCCAGAATTGCTTTCACTGAATGGCCTTCACTGCAGTGAAACCAGAAGGACCGTGAACCTCATGTCCTTTCTTATCTCGGTACCAGGAAGCTCAACTTGTATAAGTTCAACTTGATTGGGTAAGGCCTCTGCCCTGCATGTCTGTAGTAAAAGCAATCACTTTTAAATGCTGCTGGTCCCAGTTAGGATGCAAATGCTATTTCCCCAGGTCAGCAGAGACCGAAGGGACTTGAGCAGTTGGTGTCAGAGCCACGTCCGTAGCCTGTTTTCCACCCAGGTTACAATATAAATCCATCCCTGCGTCTCCAAGAGCGTCCTGGTTCCCGGGCGTGATCTGATGCAGGCGTTGGCAGACGCGCTCCGTCGGGACCAGATAGGAAGTGTCTCAGGCCTTACAGGCCACGTGGTCTCTGTCACAAATACTCAACCCTGCCACTACTGTAGGACAGTGGTGGTGACAGCATTTCAGTGTGTGGGTATGGCTGTGCACCAATAGAACTTCATTTATGGACACTAAAATTTGAATGTCATACAATTATCATGTGTCAAACAGTGTTCCTATCCCTTCGATGTTTTTAAAATTAATGCTAAAAGGTATTTAAAAACAAAAACGTTCTTAGCTTGTGGGCCACACAAAAACAGGCCGTGGACTAGACTGAGCTCATGGGCTGCGGTTTGCTGGTCCCTGACATAAACAAAGCCACGACACAGGAAGGAGACCCGAGCCCTCGGCAGTGACGTGCCCTTCTGTGGGAGAGGCACGAACGCTGGGTACCGGGGAGCTGTGGAGCCTCCCAGAATCACCGCTTGGCCAGAACGCTTTCTCCCTCGGACGTGGGATTGCACGCACGTACTCACCCACGAGGCCGAGCCGCCCCCTCGTAAAGGCACAGTGTGGGCTTGCACACAGACCGCGTCGGTGACCATTGTCCAGGCACCTTGCTTCTCCATGTCATTGTTGCAATTCCATGTCGGTAAAGGCCGTCTTCTGTGCCAACGACGTCTATTCGCGACCAAAGGTCCTTAACGAAACGAACCTGATACATCGGCAAGCAGCCCAGGAAGGACACCCTCTCTGGGTTCTCCTTCCCGTCACACTTCTAGTGAGGAGGTGTAGGCCCACATCGTCGCCATCGGCATCAGCATCACTGTCGCCAATACCCTCACTACCAAGTCACCACACCCCGCACCCACCTCCGCTGTCACCCGACCCCCCCACACACCCTCCCACCACTGTCAGCAGCACCACAGCCCGTCATCACCGTGACGGCCACTAGCAGCATCTCCAGACCATCATTTCCACGGGCACCAGCACAGCCACCCCCACAGCCAGGCGCTGCACCCACGAGAGACGTGACTGTACGTCAGCGGGGCCCACCCTCCGGGCTTCCCGGGGCCACACTGGAAGAACTGTCTTGGACCCCACATAACACACACTAACACTCACGACAGCTGAGGAGCTAAAAAATGTAAAAGGTCGTACACACGCCTCCTCGTGTGTTGGGCATGTGTGTTGGGCCGCGTTCAAAGCCGTCCCGGGCCGCAGGGTGGACGTGTCTGCCGGAGATCTCTCCGGTCTGTGAGAGCCCCCCTGCCTGGTCTCTTCTTTGTTCATACCAAGCCCAGAGTTATATGTTCAACTGATGAAGTCATCCCATTTTCACTTGTCATTCTAAGGAAATAATCCAAACACAATCATTCTATAAAAAGATGCTCCCAACTCACTGTTCGTATTAATGACAATTTTGCTAATATAGACAACAAATAATTTTAAAATGGTCAGGTAAATCGTGCAATGTCCCTGTGATGGACCTGAGACAACTCTGAACAATGGTTTTCAAGCGTTCTGAATACTGAAAATGGTGTACGGCATTGTATTAAGCCAGCACAGAGACAACACACAGATGATCCCTCCGCTCGCAGAAAAAGTACGCAGGGAGCCACGCGGGCACGGAACACGCCGCCCGGCGCTCGAGGCTTCCTCTGGCTAAGTGGGGCGTTGGTGAGCTCTTAATTTTTGTCTCTATACTTGTCTACGGTTTCCAATTTTCCTCCAATGAGAAATTATTGTGTTTATAATAACAAAAAATAATTCAAGAGAAAGATAATTGAGGCACATGCACTTCCCAAGTTCAATTTTTTAAAAAAGCAAAAACCCCGCGTCATCTCGTCTGGAGAATCTCCTGTGGCTCCGTTTGGAATGAGCCCCTCCCCATCTCCCTGTGCTCCCCCGGAACGCCCTGGCACCCCCGTGAGACACACGTCGTCTAACACGTGCTCTCGATGTCCACACGCTTCCGGTCGTGCACGCAGGTGAACTCCGGCCAGCCGCCCCCTTCCTTTCCCTCCTTCGGTCCTGCTTTTCACAAATATTTATCAAGCTCCTTCTATAAGCCAGGTACTACCCTAGACTGGAGAGGGACTGCTGACCCAGACAGGCCAGTGTTGTCCCCTGACAAAGCACGCGGTGTCCGCGCTGCAGTCTGGTGACGGAGACGCACGGTAAACAAATACCACCCTGGCTGGGCACCTCACTTTTTGCCTATACCCACTCGCCCTCCACCCCGTGGGCATTACCCAGGCCCCAGCTGGACAGGAGGCCTCCTGAGGAGGCCTGGGCCCTGCTCCCCAGACACAGAGAGCTTGGGTTTCATGGGTCCAGGGGACACCCCTGACAACACCTGATCCCTTTGCCCTCAGCAGGTCCCCTGGGAGCAGGGGCACCGGGCTGGGGCACAAACACCTGTCCCCCAACAGGTGGGCCTGATTCCATCCTCTGAGCCCAGATGGGCCACTTCCCAGCCTGAGAACAGGCAGGGCCAGTGCTTCCCAAGCTGGCCAACAAGGGGTGATCCACCAGCCCTCTGGCCCCGGAAACTGCAAGAGTCCTTTGGCCGCTGGGAGGGGAGCCCCCTGGGAGGGGAGCCCCTGGGAGGGGAGCCCCCGGGAGGGGAGCCCCTGGGAGAGGAGCCCCCGGGAGGGGCCTTTGCTGGGCTGCAGACTCGCCCGCCCGCTCCCTGCTAACAGCCCAAGCGAAGTGCTTCTCGGCCTTGGACAAGCCGCGCGCAGGCAGGCCAGCCTGGCCCGGCTGATGCATCGTGTCCCCTTCAGAACCTCAAGAGCCGCGAAGACTTACCTGTGATCTCATTTTGCCATTTTTATGTTTTTCACCTCTCCCCGCAAAGGACTTGCAAAGATGCACCTGGACCTTAGAATAGGAATGAGTAAAAAATATAGGAAAATTAGAAAATGTTGCTGGAGAAGTACGGTGCTGGGGCAAAGCTGGTGCCCAAAACGAGGCACCGGGTCCCTCCCTGAAGTCACACATGGCCCCGGGCCCCCCAGGACAGAAGAGGGGCAGTCACAGGAGTCACTGCTTCCCTCCCTCCCTCCCTCTCGCCCTGCTAGCCCGTCGTAGCCCGCAGCGTGTAAGCATGGGGTAAATTGTTGCTGCATTTCCTCGGAGAGGGCAGACCTGGTCAGGGATACTTCTCAGGGGCTCCCTGGGCCCCGAGGGAGACGGAGGCTCTGACATGCGTCCGAGATGGGCACCAGCCCGGGGCCGTGGTAGGGGCTGAGGGGAGCAGCAGGGCTCCTTCCATGCAGCCGTGAAGGTTGGCGTGGGGGCAGGTTTGCAGCCGCAGGGACGTGGCGGCACAGGGGTGACAGAGCCCACTAGCCTCCTGTTTCCATTACCCCACCCTCAGGCCGGTCACTTAACCTGTGTGCACATGCCCGCCCTTGTCACTGCAGAAGGCGGCTACCGAGCATCGCAGACCGTGAGCTCGGTGAGGGCACGCCCTGTGTCCCCGTCACCCGTCCCTTCCAGAGACTGTGCCCCTCCTCAGTGGTTGCTGAAGCACCCCTAGCCCCACGAGGTCCCCCGGCAATAGCGACCGCCAACACCGCGTGGGCCTTGTGAGCCCGGAACACGCCTCCCTGCACGCGGCCGCACGTCCACCTCTTCCTGCCTGACCGTTGGCTCAGGGCCTGGAATTCAAGTCCGTGCGATGCTGGCCGTCCGAGCGACCGTTCCTACGTCACCTCGTGGCTGCCTCTCACCCCACCCTGCCCCGTCGCCTGCCTGGGGAGGCCTGCGAGGCTGTGCCGGGTGCCCGAGTGCGGTGGGGAGAGAGAGGAAACGTGGCGGGGCTCCCCAGGTCCGTACCTGCGGGAGGCACGGGGGGGACCAGGGTAAGTGGGTCACCACGAACAGGCCTGGGTGGGCGCGGCGTACGTGCCCTGTGACGGGCCCCCAACCGGTGTCGGCCGCGGCCGAGTCCGCACCCAACGGGCCGTTTGGCTGCTCTGCAGACGCTTCTAGATTTTGCCACTCGGTGCGGGGCGGGGGGCGGGGGGCGGGCGGTGCTGCTGACCCCTAGTGGGCAGAGGCCGGGGTCGGCGCTGATTCTCGGACAATGTACCAGACAGCTCCCGCACACGCCCAGGTGGCAAAGTCCTCGCTAAGGAAGAGCCAGCGTAGCTGGATGACAGGGCATGTGAGGGCTGTCCCAGTGGGCTCCGAGGCTGGTGAGTGAGTGGGAGACGGGGACAGTCACCCAGGGCTCAGCCACCGCGGGGGCAGCCGTAGCAGTGGCCGGGCTGGAGCTTGGGGTGCCATGATGAGCTCTGGTTTACAGGGTGAGTGCAGTGAGTGGGGACAGACGGGGAGCTCAGGGGTGGCCACTGGCTCCCAGGGGCATCAGGGCCGGTTTCCTGGGCACGAGACCTGTCCAGAGACATAAGGCCTGGCTCTTAGAAGCCCCCACGAGACCTGTCCAGAGACATAGGGCCTGGCTCTTAGAAGCCCCCACACGTGGTGTGATCCTCTCCTGTCGCCATCCTGACACGCCTAATTTTTGAACAGGAAGCCCCATGTGTGCACTGGACCCTATAGATGACGTAGGCTGTCTGTCCTAGTAAGAAATGGTGGCCACTCCAACCAGGGCTGAGAGTCAAGAAGAGAGAACTATGATGAGAGTCAACCTGACTTCGTGGGAGATGGACTTGGACGTGAGGAATAGAAGCGCACAGCACGTTGTCAGCAAGGAAACCCACTCAGAGAGGCACAGTGGGACCCCAGAGCTCTCCAATTAGTCACGAAGACAAGACTCAAATTCAGATTTTTTTTTTTTTGTAAATACGGTTTAAAAGGGGGAATCCGAACCAGGGAATTTTGGGAGCCAAAGAAATGACTAATGACAATTAAAGCCCAAATCAACGGACACAGGCTAAAGCAGGACTGTCCTAGGCCTCTCAGAGGGCACGGCCACTCTACCTGACAGCATGCACGATGAGGCCACGATGAGGCCACGATGAGGCGCGTGGACGTTACCTGGCTACTGCAATGAAAATACAGGTATAGTGATGATCGACACGATAATGGCTAATAATTTTCTACCTTGATGTCACCTGCTTATCCTGAGTTCACAATTTTATTTATTTCTATCACCCCTCGTCCATCAAAGGAATGATTTCTGAAAGCATCTCACAGGCGTGGGAGGCATGGGAAATGCCACATCGTGCTGATCTTTTCATTTTCCTCTCTTCTGTTCAGCTCCTGGCCCAGGTTACCCGCATGGGGGTCCCTTACCCTTACACAGGTGATAGATAGACCCCCCGTCACCATCTCTTCTTCTGCCGCAGTGTGACAGGCGGGTCAGGCTTTGAGGAGGTCGGGCCGGCCCCCTGCCAGGGTAAGCCGTGCGCGTCGCACGTATTTCTGTATTTGTTCTCGGGGCCGCTTACATTGCACGGGAATTCACAAAGCTCTTCCCTGTGTCCAGACTTGGTAACAGCAAAAAGTTACGGGTCCGCAAGACCTCGCTCTCAAACGCTGATGTTATTCCTCTCAGGTGGGCTCCCAGCAACGTCAACGCCACGCGGTGCCCACTACAGGAGCACACGGGTTCTCACTGAGGCAGAGGAAGCGGGAATCAGAATCGCGTCACAAGTGTTTCATAGGGTTTTTATGGGGAAGGTGAGATGCCGGGAGAGAGGCGACACCAGGACCTGCTCTGCGTAGGTCTTAAATGAGTTCATGTATGTGCTCAGCACACAGCGGAGACTGGCAGACACTAGGATGAGCAGCACTGCCCCAACTACCCACACGTTTGTCTATTGAGTCATAGTCCTCTCTGTCTCAGTACATAAATTTATCATCACAAATAGAGTGAAGACCTCTTGGTCGCCCTTTCCCCAAACGTATCTTCCCTTCTCACCTTAAAGTCAGCCCATTACCATATTACAGTATCACTTAGACTCCCTGTGTGCATTATACATTTTCGTCCATCCATCTCACAATCTATATTATTTTGCTTAATATTGAAGTGTATAGTGCTTGTATCATTATACATATGCGTATATATGTGCATATGTATGTGTGTACGTATATATCATCCAGCAAATCGCCTCCCCCATCCCATTTTTCTTAAACACAGCAATTTTGAGATTTTTATCATGTTGTTACACGTATCTCTACTTCATTCATCGTAACTGCTGGCTTTTTTGAGAGTATGAATGTAACATCATTTTACTGCATTTTCTTGTTGATAGATATTTAAGCTGCTTTTATTTTCTGCTGTTACAAACAATGACACAATGAAAATTATTGTGCCTGGCTCCCCTGTATGTGGAGAGTTTCTCCAGGGTGAATAGAAGAGAATTGCTGGGTCACAAAACATGAATGTTTTCAGTCTAACTAACTATTGTCATTTGTTTTCCAAAGTATTGGCACCAATTTCCACTTCGCCAGCTATGTCTAGGAGGTCCAACTCACACACATCCTTGTCAATTCTTAGTGTTACTGGTTGGCTTTAAAATACTGTCATTCTCATGGTGGTGTTCTCTTTGATTGGTGGTGATGTTGCACATCTCTTGATGTCTTTGACATTCCAGATTTCCTCTTTGCTGAATTGCTTATTGATAACATTTTCCAAAATTTTCTCTATGGTTGCTTGTATTTGTTATTGCTTAACAGGTATTCTTTATGTTTTCTAAATATTACACCTTCTTGGTTATACTCACTGCTTTACATTTTTAATTTTTATGGTGTTATTAGTAAAGGTAGTAAAACTTATTTATGTCTTTTCATTTTGAGTTGAGATTCATATGTCCCATATTTTTTTTAAAAAAGAAACTCTTGCCGAACTTCAGACCATAAAGATGTCGCCTTGTGTTTTGTTCTGAGGTTTTCCATTCACACTTCGGTCTTTAACCCACTTAGAATGAACTTTTGTGAATGGTGTGGGTAGAACTCCAGTTCTGTCTTATTCTCAGCAAAACCAATCATCTTGCACCAGGTGTCCAATAGTCTGTCCTTTCCAAATTGTGTCAGAGACTAATAAACTGTCCATCAAACTTGATTTCTCCGCCTCCTTCCAAGCTGGACTCTTTAGCCCCGGCCACCCTCGGACTCTGAGGGTGCCATGCAAGCGAGTCCCAGCCAATAGAATACGAATGGTCGTGACGTGCCTGGTTCCGAGCCTGGCCCACGAGGGGCCTCAGACAAATGATACTTGATGCTTCTCTCTCCACTGGCCAGTGCTGCCTGATTGAGGTGCACAGCGGAGCCGTATGTAGAAGGTGCTGAAATGCCACCTCGAACACTGACGTCCTTCAGTGAACACATTTTAGGAAAGTCACCTGCCAGTCAGGGCTCCTTGTGAAATAGAGAGAAACTTCTATGCTCAAACGCTGTGGGCTTTCTCTGCGGCACAGCCGCTGGCATTCCCTGAAATAATGCATTTGCTAAACCGCGTGGTCGCCCGTGCCCTAAATCAGGTTTTCCTCTATGCATGGGTCAGATTCCGAATTTTGTGCTCTGCCACATTGATCCTTATTTTGCCTCCCGTGCCCATTAATACGCTCTCGTTTTTAGTATGACTTCATAGCAAACATTCACCTCTGAGAGGTTAAGCCCCACCACATTGATATTTAAAATGGTCTCAGTTTTCCTTGGCCCCTTATGTTGTCACATAAACCTTAGCATGAGTTGTCACACTCCATGCATGAAATTCTTATTGAAGTTTTGATTAGAATAGCTTTGAATTTATATATTGAATTGGGTAAAACCAACATCTCAATATCACTTAATTATTTCAGCATGGACATGAGGCACAGATAGAGATAGAGACAGGCAAACTGATAATATAGATCTATAAATAGATACATAGGTAGATAAATAGATACACATATCCTTACTTTTGCATACAATAATTGTGTGCACACACTTACGAAGCCATAGTCAAGTTAGTAAAAGTAATTTTCTATAGTATTGAGGAGTTTTCGATTTATTACGTGCTTCACATATCCAAGTTGTTTCAAACATACTTAAAGTTTTCCATTAACTAAATCAAGTATGGGTTTTTTATATTAAAATTAGTTACAATCAAATAAAATTAAAAGGTTATGTCCTTAGTCCCAGTAGTTACACTTCCAATTCTCCACAGCCACATGTGGATGGTGACTGTCAGTTTGGTGATCACAGGTCCAGAAGATACTAGTAAAGGCAGGTCAAAATACACATATTTTGAAGATTCTTCATTTGGGACAACGAGAAAGGTAAGGTATCTCCCTCCTGGGCTTTAGGGGTTTAAAACAACACAATGTCCTGAATGAAAAACCACAAAGACATTCTTAAAAGATTTTTAATTCTTTCTTGAACTTTGAATCTATGACTACAGACTTGAGGGATACCATTATCAGCTCCATCCATCCATCCATCCTTCCATCCCTCCCTCCCTCCCTCCCTCCATCCATTCATCCACGTATCCATTGTTTTTCCTGTAGATGCTACTTACTATATGGTGATAGGCTCCAGGCACAAAGGTGAATAAGTTAGAGTCTCTGCAACCAGTAGGTGTAGTTATCTACATAAACAAGTTTTTGCCACTTGAGGTAATGGTACAACAGAAGTAGAAACAAAGTATATAGTGAGAACAAGCATGAGGCAGTGACAAGTTCTGGTGGTAAGTGGAAGAGATGTTTCTAGAAGAAACAGCAAGTATGCAACCAGCCTCAAACATTAGGCTGCATCTCAGTAATTAGGAGGCGTGTGGGCGGAGTGTGGTCCTGTAGAGGAGAGTGGAGTGAAACTAGCAACATGAGCTGAGTCCCAAGCCCTGGCGACCTGGGCAAGGTGTCTGAGTCCCTTGTCCTGGGCAGTGTAGAGCTGCTGATGAGCAAGTGAGAAATGGCAAGTTCCAACACGTGTCTGCACGAGACCATCCCCCGGGGGGTGGTGGAAAGCAGAAACAGGAGCTGAATGCTGCCATCCGCTGTGCCATTCTCTCGGTGTGAGACGCATTCTGCTACCTGCTCTTCTCTGATCTTTAAGTATTTCGATGAACAGTTGATTCCCAATATCTTGGATACACCTGTTGAGAAATATGTTGTCCCTTTACTTACATGTACTGCTGAGAAAACCACAGTCTTCAGTGATGAAGGGATGAGGTGGGAGCCATTGCCTAAATCTAGAAAACCCACAGTATTTTTCTTTTCATACTACAAGAGGCACTTGATTTTAACTAGTCCTATCACTTTTCTATAATCAGCACATCTGCCAAGAAAATTCCAGATAAACTCCAGAAAAATATTTCCAGGATCCCCAAAGTGCCTCTCAGGGGCTCCCCAGAGAGCTGCGCCCCAGTTACCCACAGGAGTCACCTGCTCACTAACACATTCATCGCTGGACTTCTTCCCTCGGCTGCCTCACGTCCCCACGCCCACACAGCGTTCCCCGGGTCACTTCCCAAACAAACTGGTTCCATCGTTGTCTCAAAGACCGCTGTGATAGGAATTAAATTTTAACAGCTAGCACCCCCCCCCCCCCGCCAGGCTCAGTGCACTGCCTGGCACACACTCCCAGAGAAGGTCCACGAGGAGTGACATTGGAGCACAGCACTGGTCCTCACGCTGGGCTGGCTCTGCTTTGTGTCAATGCTGAGCCATTACAGGTGAGAACCTTTTGAGAGTTTATCCGGAAAACTTCTCACGAGTAAATGTGGAGAGGTTTGGGGTGGAGCTTTGCATACCGTTTATTTTGTTTAAGGAGATGACAGTTACATCTGGCTGCACCATTCTGCATTTTCCACAGCCTGCAGAAAGAATGCATGGTATCAACCAAGTATTTTATTTTTAATTTTCTTCACGCCGAATGAAGAAACATATCAGACATAGAGATATTTGTGATGAAAAGCGTCCGTGATGACTTCAAAGCCAGAAGTGTCTCAACTCTATTCACATCCATAAGAAGCAGAAGTGGGCTCGTGTTAACGATATTCAGAAGGAAAGAAGAAAACCAAGAAAGAAAGAAGAAAACTAAGAAAGAAAGGAAAGAAAAAGTTGAATTTAAGTCATGGAGAAGATTGATCAGTAATCAATCCTGTATTGACTTCAAATGAATAATTAGACTAAATGCTAAGTTCTCTGCTGTAACTAATCTGTTGAACAAACGTAGTTCCTGTCTCAGGGTCTATAAGAATATCAAGCCCCTGGATGCTCAGATCTTCGTGTCTTCAACAAGAAACAGTGGGTGCTCCAGCAGGCTGAGACCCCGAGGAGGAGACCCACGCCTCCTTCCCTGGGCCAACCATCCTGTTTCGGGATAAGAAAGCGGTGAATTCTTATCAGGAGGGTACAGGCCTAGTCACTAGACACTGTCCAATCCCGTGTTGTCTACCACGGGGATATTCATATAATGAACACGCCATGGTCTTACTGATGCTCTAAGGTGTTCGTAAACTCTCACCTGAACGTTTCCTTGAGGCACCGACCCAATGACAACCACTGTGCTTCTGCTGTGGGACAGACTACATACCGATGCACTTGGACTTGACATTTCATGATGCATTAAATCAGAAATCTAATGCAAAAGTCAATGGAGGCTTTCTGATTTGTAATTCAACAAGTGTCGCCGAGCTGCTTCTGTGGGTACATTGCCATGGAAGAGGAAGCGGGTGCTGACGAGGACCGTGGACGCTCGCGCGGGCCCACCAGGTCGGTCTCCCTGCGACAGGTTTAGCACCTCAGTCCCAGGCAGTGCTCCTCGGCGGAGGCCCCCCTGGCTGCAAGCATGCTCCCCTCAGCTTGGTCTCCACGGGTCTCTGAAGAAGGTCGCACATTCTTGCCGCTCTCAGCCTCCTGTCTGCTGGGTCGGACTGTGCCAGCACCTCGTTGGGTTCTCCCGATCACCAGGAACAGACGCGAGCTCACACCTAAGCGATGAAAACAAGAGCGAGAGATGCGTGGGAGAGGACGCCACTCTGAGACGTGTGACTTGTTCACCAACTCATAAAACCCACCAGAAAGCCTAAGCCCTGCAGTTAGGTAGGGAGTGACGGAAAGTGTGTGACAAGCACACGCGTTTACACCAAATCAGATTAGGTCAACTCTGCTAGGCCCGTCTTCCAGAGGGCGTGAATACGGAATTGCACGGTAAGTTGTGCCACGTGGGGGTAATTCTTGCAGTTTTTAGAAAGAAATTTGAGGAGGCTTTGGAGACAAAAAGTCCTTGGTTTGAACCCAGGTTCCTCCACATCCTAACTGGTGGCTTTTAGAACCCGTCCATGTCTTCTTCCTAAGCTAGGCTATGCCTCATTGACAAACAAGCCCCCAGTCCCAGGGGCATCACACAAAAGAGGTGTATTTCCTGACATAGGACACGTCTATCGGGGACATGCACTGTGCTTTCACTCGGGAGGGAGGTTCATAGGAGCTCCCCATCTCGGAGCTGCATCATCCAGAAAGCGTGGCTCCCCTGGCTGCCGTCATGAAAGAGGAAACATCTGAAGAGCTGTGGGCCACTTCTTCCCTGCTTGGGCCTGCAGGTGACACATGACACTTTGCCCGCACTCCCTTGGCCCAAACTGCAAAAGAGCTGGGAGATACAGCACAGCTGACGGAATGACGGGCAGGTGCCGCTGTCTCCACACCTCAGTTTCCCAGTTCTATAACGTGAGGAGAGCGACACCGGCCACAGAAAGGGTTAGTGGGAAAAACTGTAAGGCGTGTGCTAGCTGCTGAGTAAAATCAAGACGGCGTCGTGGCACCGATAAACGCACTCCATTGCGGTGCAACTTGTAGATGAAGGACTTAGAAGTCTTACAGAAACATTAGATGGTAAAGCCAACTCTTCATCCAATGTATAAAAGTCACCAAGAACCTGCTGGGTGCCAGGCACTGTCCTCAGAGCTGCAGGCCACACCAAGGGAATGAAGCTTCAGCCACGAGAAGCAGGAGCCGGTGTGCGCGCAGGAATTGGAGCAACGAGGCCAACAAAGCGCGTGGAAAGTGCTCAACCTCATTAGCCAGGGCCCCGAGATGCCGCCTGGCGTGGTGGCTGGTATTAATGTACATCTTGGAACAGAAATGACACGTGTCGGCAGGACGGGGAGAAACCCAATCCCCCACGCATGACTGGCGACCGTGACAAATGGTACAGTCACTCTGAGAAAGTTCTGAAGGGAGTCTGACAGGTCCTCAGAAAGCTTCCCATAGCCTTACCGTGTGACCCAGCAATCCCATGTCCGAAGGTTAAATTAATCCCACCGAGGTCTCCTTCAGGGGTACAAAGGTCAAGGTAGACTTCCTACCCCGCTCCCTCCCCGTGACCCTATGTCTGTGCCTCTCAAAACTCAAGGATCTGCTCCCATCTCTAAGGAAGGCTCGTTCCAATGGAAAGTTCCTTTCCTGGTCTCAGACCAGCACTGCCACTTACAGGATTTTTCTAAACCAGTGGAGTGAGGTATCCAGGTCGGCGAGGGACTCCGGAAGAAGGTGTGTCGCCACATGCTTACTATAATACGAGGTCGGAGCAATTATTCCTCCAACTCATCCTGGAAAAGGTGCTACGTCCCTGACTGCTGAGCATCACCACGGTCACCTTCGAAGGACTCCCCTTGGGAAGCTGTGCACCCACCCCAGCGCTTAGGCCACCCTGCAGCGCAATTTTGGAACTCTTTTCTGGAATGGCCGTCAGAGCCGTCGGCATACCTTCCTAGGGTGGTGACACCTCACCGAGTTGTTTGTACATGCTGCCAGCATGACCGCACGGTGACAAGTTTGCGAACTTCTGTGTCAGAGTTTGGGTACCCCCAGGGGAGCACTTTGAAGGTGACCGTAGTGGTGTTCGGCAATGAGGTGTGCAGCACTTTTTCTAGGATGAGATCGTGAAATTAATTGCCCGACCTCGTAGACTAGAATAAACTGAAGTGACATCACAGGAAACTATGGGGCAGTTTGAGGAGACCTCACCTTTTATTTTCATTGACTATTCTGTTTTCTAATCAGAACTTACCTCTGGGCCATAATTTTTTGCGTGCCTATTAATGTTGGAGCTATTTTTTGTTGGTTTATCATGTACAAATCTTTAAATACATTTTAAAGTAAAATGTGTAGTTTGAAAGAGGGCCTCGTGCCTGAAGATTCCCAAACTTGCACAAAAACAATAGTCCACGACCCCCATGACCAGGCGAAATGGAATGCTGGTGTAAACATTCCACTCGAACCTCAGCTGTGTGCAGCCGGAGTTCTAGAGGCAACACGAGCCCATCGAGGCTCCCTGTTCTGACCTCAACTTGCCCAATCCGCAGTGTGGCCGCGAGGCAAACCCAGACCGGCCCGCACAGTGGGCACTCCATCCTGCCGTTGTCTGGTTCGCGCTGCAAGATTCCAGAAAAGGGTCATCTGGACGCAGGCCCACGCTGAGAGTAAGAATTTTAAAAGTAAAAAGATGTTTCATCAGTGGCCCACTGAGCCTTGACTGGATAAATTCATCTTCAAATTTGTCTGCGTTGCTCTGAACGTCTAATGTGAGTGTTCAGCCTCGGAAATCAATCCCAGCGGCCTCGGGGGAGCTGGGATGGAGCACTGCCTGCACTGCATGATGGGAGCTGGGGGGGGCGGGTGTCGCCGCCTTTCACACACTGTCAGTGAGACGAGGGTGACAGCAGAAGGAGGAAGAGAAAGAAACCTGACATGCTTCAGGGAGCATTAGCATCCTTTAACCAGTAACATTATTTAGCATTCTTTATTCACAGAACAAGACAACCTGACTTTGACCTCACTTTTGAAAAAACTATATTGATTGGCATGAGGATCGCCTTGGAATTAGCCAGAGGAAGGTTCTCATCGGCCTCCGGAGCTGAGACATTGGGTCCCCAGCCCCCTCAGCTGAGCCGTCTGTGCGCTGACTGAGGAGCGGTATCACGTAGGTAAGTTCCAGGCGCCGGAACATTCTGGTGAGTGGGCCTGAGAACAATCCCTCCTTCACGAGCACGTGTCTGAACTAACCCAAGTCCTATCGCTCCTGGGGATGGCGGCAAAGAGCCGGCTGCCCAGGTGCAGGGGCCGATGACCTGTCCTGGGCGTTTGCCCGTGGCCGTCAGCAAGGGTGGCCTGCCCAGACGGAGCTCCGAGTTTGCCATGACAGAAGCCAGACCCGGGCAAAACGGAGGGCACGGCCCTGCACCCTAGGGACACGCGGCCGGAGGGAGTTTCTCCTCTGTGGGCGGCGCTGCTCGTGCACCAGAGACTTCGGTCCAGGAAGAGAACAAGCCCCGGAGGCAATAGAGGCTCCGATCAAAAGCGGGGCGGGGGGGGGGGAAGACTCCGGGCGCAGAGCAGAGGAGGGCACAGTTGGGACCCCCGCCTGTCCTCTCGCTGCCCACAACTTTCCGTTGGCTGCAGCTCGCTGCCCACGGGAGAGGCGGGTACGTGGCCCTGGCATCTGCCAAGTCTTCGTACAGAACGTAGAAGTCAGCCGTTGCCATCGGCTGAAAAATGGCTCCTCCAACATGTCCTAGTCCCTGGGACCAGTGACTGTGGTCCCCTACATGACGCAAAGGAGGGGTCATCGCGGATGGGATTCGGTTCAGGATCTTGAGAGGGGGAGATTATCCTGGAGTATCTGAAAGGGACCTAGATGCATTAAAACGTGGCCTTCGAAGGAGGCAGAGGGCGACTTGACGACACACCCAGGGGATGTGGCCGCACGCCATGTGATGGCAGCAGCTGTGAGGAGCTGCCAGAGGCCAAGGGCAGATCGTCCCCCGGAACGTCCAGAGGAAGTGCAGCCCTGCCCACACCTTGATTTCAGCCCAGGTAGGCCGGTGTGACACCTGTGGCTCCCAAAAGGATGAGAGAAGGACTCTCTGCTGTTTGAAGCCATCGACTCCGTGGTGACAGAAAATGAACACGTTTATGTGCTGCATTAGCCCACGTGCGACCCTTCCCAGGTACAGTCTGTTCCAGTTCACGAGGGTTCCTAGGAAAACCTCGCCGGCTGGAGACCTGCGTGCCGTCCCACTCTGCCCCCACCCAGGGGACATCTGTCTCCTCACTGCTCTCCTTGCCTGTCTTAAATTCTCCAGTGCAATTATTCTTATAAAAAACTGCCACGGAGAACGCGTTCAAAGCGCCGCCTTTTGTCAATATCTATTGGCGTGAGCCCGAAGGTCCAGACGAAGGAAGTTGCAGAGAGACCCCGCCCCCACCCAGAAATACCCAACTCTGCGTGAGGGTCTTTGTGTTTGTTTTGGTTTTTTGGTTCCAGGAGGCTGGCTGGCTTGTAATAGCGCACATCACCGCCCTCCTGGGTTTCTAACTCACTTGGTCAGTACAGACAGAACATTCACCCACGCGACCTGGAAATGTTCGTGTCCTCTAGCACTGCTGGTGCACAAAAGCCCAAGGACTGACCTGCTTCTATGAGCCTTGCCTCTCTGCTCCCTAGTAGGACTCGGGCTGTATTACAGACTCTGCAGAAAACTTGGATTTAGATAGCACTTCCCTGGGGAGAAATTATTAGCACTAATCCTCGTCTTAGAACAAAGCAGCCCGTCGATGGGAAAATGGAGCTCAGATGCATTGTCTCTATTAGATCTACCTCCCGGCCCTGGGTCCCAGCACAACACCCCCCTGCCTCTCACCCGGCAAGGGTCACAGCATTCATATGCTAATTGTAGAACAGTTTGCCAATTATGCTATTTTTATAGATCTTCAATTAATTATGGAGAGTTTAAATGTCATTTTGATCATGCCATTTGCCTGATTCAGAGCCCGCGATGACTCAGGGCTGACATCCTTAGCACCTGCACAGGCCCGCGCGGCTCACATCAATTAGCCCTGACTTAGCTTAATTGTCCCCCTTCTTCCTGTTCTTCCGCTGGGACCCCGGCCGTCATGGGACAGAGAGAGCTGTGTCCTGAGAGTCAGGTCTAGACCAGCAAGAAGTGAGAACCATGACTTTCCTGATGAGTCTTCACTCTGGCTGTCCTTGTCCCCAAGGCTTACAAGAACCTAGTCAACCCAGCAGAACACATACCAAGGAATGTCAACTCAAGCGGAGGTCAATTCCATGTTCGTCTAAGGCAACGACGCGAAATGGCACGGCCTGGCAGAAGAGAGATCCGCCAGCACACCCCAATGCCCGAAACCCCGTGTAGACCCATTGCGCGAAGAATCCCAGCTTAGACTGAAGGTGAGCACACTGTCGGGGGACGTTCGTACAGCATTGCCTGTGGCATGCAAGTCCGGTGACCTCCGTCACCACTGCAGATTGCCACCTGGAACGTTTCCTGCTGTGTGCTATTACATTTTCTGGCACAGGAAAACACCCATAACCAGCTTAAAACTTGAGTAATAGATTATTATACAGATCGATTCTACTATTGTTAAAAAAAATCTATGAAGTGCATCTTTTCATTTAGGGTGATTTTTTACAAATAATTCTCTAGTTCAGGCAAGAGGCCTAAAGTCTTTTCGTTCTCTTTCCTAAGGAGACATGACTTTTTTCATAATTTTTGTATTCTTCCTTAAATAAAAGATTTATTGACATATAATCCACATACCCTAAGAGTCACCCCTTTAAAGTGTACCATTCCTTGATATTGAGAGTATTTGCAAGGTCGTGCAACCATCGCCAACATCTGATTCCGGAAGACTTCCGTCACTCCAAAAACAAACCCCGTACCATTCGTCGCCACTCCACATTTCCTACACCCTCGTGTCCCTGACAACCACTACTCTACTTTTTCTCACTACGGATTTGCTATTTCTGGACATTCCAGAGAAATGGAACCATAAAACGCGTGGTCCTTTGTATCTGGCTTCTTTCACTGGGCATCCTATCTTCAAGGGTCATCTGCGTAGTGACAGGTATCAGAGCTGCATGCCCTCCCATGGTCGCGTGACGGTCCCTTGTGTGGGCAGACCACGTTTTGCTTTCCCATTCATCCGTTGGTGCACATTTGAGTGGTTTCTGCTTTTTAGCTACTACGGATAATTCTGCCGTGAAAATTCCTGGTCACCCTTTCCGTGTGGATACGTTCTTGCTCTCCTTGAGGACAGGACTTAGAGGGAAATGTCCGGCTCACGTGGCGATTCTGTAGGCTAAGTGCTTGAGGAGCTGCCAGATGGTTTTCCTCGGTGTCTGCACCATTTCACATTCCCGCCAGCAGGGCTGAAGGGGTCATCGCCAACACTTGTTGTCCCTCTTTCTCATCAGGAGCGTCCTCGTGGGAGTGAGGTAGCATCTCACTGCGGATTTGATGGAAACGTCCTTAAGGACGGGGACGCTCGCTGTGTTTTCACGTGCTGGTGGGTTTCTCCCATTGGCCCTCATCGCCTATCAGAGCTGTGACAAGCCCGTTGTACTTCGTTTGCTAGTGGCAACCCTTCAAGGGTTTGACAGCTGTGACCAGGGCGTCGGAGCTCCGCCCCCGCCCCTTAGGTCGTGGTTGACTGTCCGCCCTTCGCCTTCTTTCCGAGGAACGCCACGCAGACACCACCCACCCTCCTGCCCTTTGAAGCCTACGAACACACCTTCCTCGCTGTTCGGCTCCAGGGACAGCAGACGATGCCCTCCGGGCGCCACCCTCCCGCGGGACCAGCCTGAGAGTCACCCGCGTCTCTGACACACACCCCTCTGCACGGAGACGTGGAGCGTGTGTGTGCGAGGTGACAGAGGTGATTGGCTCGGCCAGAATTTAGTCAGCCCCCCGAAACTCCTCCCAGGCCCATCCGTGCCTGTCCTTGTAAAATCCAGTTTTAGCAAGAACCCCGCAGCCGGGTTAGCAAGAACCAGCCCCCCCATCCTCCATGTCTGGTTCTCTATCCTCCATGGTCCCCCCGGTGGGGTCCGGTCACCCTGGCTTGTCCCCCGCGGGATCCCTGCTGCCCAGAGCCCTCTCCTGTCTCCTCTTAGGAATCCCCCACCCGCGGAGGCCGCTCTGCTTCTGGGTTATAAACTCCCACCTCTGCACGTGCCACAGTGCAACCTTCTACCTCGGGGCCCTCTGCTTGTCAGGGCGGTCCTGCACAGTCTGCCCTCCATCTCCAACAAGGGTCCTAAGGGGTATCTTTAACCAGGGCTCTGGCAGAAGGGTCTTAGCGCAGACTAAGCCCAATTTGCGTCCGCTCAACACGCGCTAGTCCCTGGTACCCAGCCTGTGCCTGCCACTTTAATTTGCTCATTGTCAGTTCTGAGGCCCCGGGGCCTGCCCAGCCCTGCCCCCTGGCCCCCCTCTGCCTCTGAGCAGCTGGGGAGAAACAGGAGACGTGGCCCTTCCCTACAGAAACTGTCCCGTACCCCACCCCCCACCCCAGCACCTGTCACTAACCCGGGGGCTGCCCCGCAAGGCCTGCCCCGCAGGGGCTGACCAGCCGACTCCTGTAGACATTCCTGGCCACCTCCCCTCTGCCCTCACACCCCCGGGCCCCCGGCCTTCAGCTCTGGGGTGTGTCAGGCTGTCCGCCAGCCCGGAGCACTCATCCCTGCTCTGCCCTGTCCCCCTGCTCCTCATGCTGTCCCAGCTGTTTCCGACTCATCCCTAAATCTCAGAAGTCATTTCCCCGGGAGGGTCCTCACTGACCCCTGTACACCCATGCAACCTGACCACAGTGCCGACAACAGCGCTTACGTGTACGTGCACCGTTTAGACATGTCCGCTGAATGAACTCACGTCACCCGGCTCCGCCGGGCGGAGGCGCTGAGGCATGGCGAGGGGACCCGGCCCGTGCGCGTGCAGCCGTAAGAGCTGGGCCGGGCGCGCCCTCCGGCTCCAGACCTCGTTCCAGCGGCTGCCCCGTCCTCGTGCTCGGGGGGCCCTCCTCTCATCGGCCCCTTTTCCTTCTCTTCATAATATGTGTAACAAGGTCAAATAACAGTAACTGCAGCTCATTTACTTACTTGTGCATCCAATCCATCCACCCACCCACCTATTTATCTATTCATCCACCCATCCATTCTATCATCTATTCTATCATCTATCTATTACCTATCTATCATCTATCATCTATTATCCATCTATCTATCATCTATCATCTATTATCCATCTATCATCTATCATCTATCATCTATCTATCATCTATCATCTATTATCTATCTATCATCTATCTATCATCTATCATCTATCATCTATCTATCTGTTATCTATCATCTATCTATTATCTATCTATCATCTATCTATCTATCATCTATCATCTGTTATCTATTATCTATCATCTATCATCTATCATCTATCTATCTATCATCCATCTATCTATCTTCATCATCTATTTATATTCTGACCCAGGTGCTCGCCTTAACCAGTGGGGTCCTCGCTAGCTCGCGCCCTACGAGCTCACCATTGTATTTCCATTTGCAGAAAGTTTAAGCCAAGTGTCCAGAGTTGCAAAGTGAATACATGCAAGAGCTGAGCTTGAACTTGGATCTTTCCACATCAGATAAAAAACCAAAAAATCCTCTTTCTTCTGGATGGATGAAAAACGTTCCTTTGGGTCACCTGCTGGGCGTGGGGCAGCCTGACGGGCTCTCACAGACACGGTCTCATTCAGGCCACCAGGATCTTTCTTGTTGACGTGTTTACTTATTAAGTATAATTTTCGTTCAGTATAATTCACCCTGTGAAAACACCTTCCTAAGTATTTGGCAAAAACATCCTGCTCTTCACACCACCACGCTAGGACAGAGACTGTCCCCACTGGCCCACACCCCTTCGCCCCCCACCCCAGCCCCCCGGCATCCACTGATCTGACTTCATCCCCCCGGCTCTTGCTTTTCCGGAATGTCGCACAAATGGAACCATAGCGAGCGGAGTGCTCTGAGCCTGGCTGCTGTCACCGGGCGCAATCCAGGTGGCGGTGTCCGCGCTGTGGCAGGACACCGGCAGTTCGCTACTCGTCACTCCTGGGACAAGGGGCTTTAAAGGGAGGAAGGATCTCCCTGTGACAGCCGAGGCCACCGAGGACCAAGGCCATGGAGTCCCTTTCCCGGGGCCGCGCAGCTATCGTTCAGCCTCGGTGTTCCGTGTGGAAGCTTTTCACCCGCCACACCCAGAGGCAAACAGAGCTTTTCCCCGTCACTGCGCCCCGGGTGCCAAGGCCGTGCTGCTGGCGTGTGTGCCCCCATCCCATTGGGTGGTGACTTTCTGGAGGGCGGGGACTCCGCCCAGGCCGTCATGTCACATCGTGTCCGGAGCCCGACACCCGGCCCGGGGCACACCTGCGGCGGAGGCGCTGCCTGAAGTCACAGGCACAAGAAGTCGGGAGGGGACAGCCCGGTAAGGCCGCCCGGGTGGCGCTCTCGGTGTCACTGTGAAGCAAAGAGGACAACAGGACGCGTGGAGCCGCGGAAGGGGACCCGCAGCGCACGTGCCTCCCCGTGCACTTCATACGAAGTGTCTGCAGACCTCGGGGCGGAAGGCCAGGGGAGACGGCCGCCCCTGGGCAGTCACAAGTGTCCTCGTGAGTGGGGGACTCCCCCAGAGCTGGGGCTCAGAACCCAGCCGTGGGGCGATGGCCACACGCAGCAGCGCAGATGCCGCCTCCCGGCGCTCTGGGGCCCACGTTGACAAACGCCTCAGTGTCCTCGCCCAGCTGGTCAGGGAGGGGTTAGCATCCCCCGGGGGCACCGAGGCGCAGAGCGGTTAGACAGGGCGGCCCGAAGCCGCCGATCCAACACGGACCCGAACGGCAATACCAACCAAGGTCAATCGGCCCCCCGTTAGAGGGCGGACTCCCGAAAACGACTGCTCTGTGGGCCCGCGCCCACCGACCGGGGCTCATCTCCCGGGAGGCAGACCAGGCGCCGCGGGCAGGCGAGCGAAGCAACCTCGCGGGGCGGCCACGCCACGGATCGCCGTTCAGCCACGAAAACCCGCGGAGCTCTGACACAGGCCACAGCACGGAGCAGCCTGGGGGCGTCGTGCTCCATGGAATGAGCCAGTGACAGGGACAGAGACTGTGGGAATCTGCCTGCATGGGGCACACGGAAGAGCAAACAAGCTCACAGACAGGACGGCGTTCTCCCGGCCCGGGGCGGGGGCGCACGGGGAGTCGGTGCCCCTGCGGTCACAGCGGTTCTGCCGGGCGAGCGGCCACCTGGCACCGGGCGCCGGCGGGGCCTCCGCCGTGGTCAGAGCCGCTCCCCAGCCCGAAGCACACGGCAGGTCCCGGCGTCACTGACGCAGACCACGGGGACGTCCCATAACGCCAGGCGCGTCCCATCTCTGTTTCCAAAAGTCGAGAAGCTGAAAAGACAACGGCTTGCGAGCGAGCCCGGAGGGGGTCCAGGACGGTGTCGTCACGGGCGGACACGGCCCTGCGGGGACAGACGACAGCACGTGAGTGCGTGATGTGGGTGGTAAGTTGCCGTTTCCCCGTGAGAACCTGCTAGAATTTGCACGTTTCGCCTCCTTCACAGGCAGCGAGACCCACTGCAAGAGCTCGAGCCACTGCGAAGTGTTCAAGGTCGCACAACAGCCCAGGGGCAGGGCCCGAGAGCCTTTCCGGGGCGTGGGGTGGCCCGGGACGGGGTTCACTTAGATCGCCTCCCGGGTGTGTGCCGAGTCCTGCCGGGCGGAGGCGTCAGCTGGGGCCTGACGGGAAGGGGCCGCGGGTACAAGTTCCAACCACAAGTGACCCTGCCTCTGGGGAACCCCCTGGGAGATGGGTTTTCCTACAAGCAAACCCGAGTCGTGGCCGAGACAGACGGGGTTCGTGGGGTCCTGAATCGGATGCCGGTCAGCACCGAGGAGAAACGGCACCTCTGTCGCAGGAGCCCTAGACGCCTTCCAGGTAGAGCCAGTGTTTGGGGGTCTCTAGCACTGTGGGGGGCTGAGGTTTGGATAAGAGACGGGGCAGCCTGTGGGAGGATGGATTCTAGAAGGGCCTGGGTCTGGAGGCAGCAGCAGCTTGGGTGTTCAGGGCCCCCTGGGGTCCCCACAGAACCTGCTGCCTGGAGCCTGTGCAAAGCTGGTGGGGACACATGGGGTGGGGGGTGGCTCGGGGTCCTAAATAGAAGGCAGCCACCTTAGAGACCCGGGGAGGCGGCACAAAGGCGGAGTTTGGAGCCAAGCGGAGACGAGACAGCTGATGGGACACGCAGCCCGAGGAGGCCGTGCGGGACAGGGGGGTGACAGTCCCCGGGGGGGCTGAGGAGCGGCTCCGGCCCGTCCCGGCAGCCCCGCGGGTGGGGCCTCGTGCAGTCGGGCGAGCAGTCCGCCTGTTTGTGCGGAAAACGCACCGGGCGCCGAGCAGAAGGCCTGTGTACGCTCGGACGTTGCTTTTCATCTGGATAGAGAAGAAAACGGCGGCAAAGAACGTCCTTGTCAAATCCTAATTCAAGTTGAACTTCTAAAGACGTGGAGAGGTTTGTGACACGACAGCTTCCGTGAGCACTGAAGTGGAGCATCGAAGGAGGAAGAAAGGGGTTTTTCTGTCACTTGTGTTTTTGCTTCGCCTCGAGAGCCCCAAGATATCAGCTCAGTCTTGGGGGTGCCTCTGTGGTTCAAATGCTGCATGGGATAGTCAGGCATCTGCTCTGTGGGTGACCCTGTGGCTCAGGCCCAGGCTGTCTCCTGTCACCGCCGCACCTGAGCCTTGGAAGTTCAAGGATGCCCCGGGCTCCACCATGTAAGTGGCCGGGCCCACTGACTCTGGCCCCAGGAAGCAGGGGCAATGGCCTCCAGAGGAGCGATCCGCGGGCTTTGAAATCTGACCCCGAGTGAGTCCCAACTGGCCCGTCTTAGGGGCAACGTAACCAGGTCACCTAACCCTTCTGCACCCCCCCTCCCGGGGGACACATCAGCATCATTTTGAAGATTAAAGGTGTTAACACACACGCCCCGAGTGGCGCCCCGCACACAACGATGGCGGTGGCTGTTTCCACGGACGGGTAAGAGGGTGCAGACGACGGGGGGCTCCAGGCACACCGCCAGACGCGCAGGCACATGTGCAGCTCTGTCCTAAAGCTTCCTGGTCCCCCAGGACACCGGCGTCTGGGTAGATACAGCTCTGCCAAAGGCCAGACATGGTCGGCCCAGATTTCACTGAAACAGTCTGTTCTTGAGCATCTATCTGACCCCAGACCCTGTGCGAGGTATTGGGAAGCGAGACCGTCTCTTCGCATGTGGCTGTCACAGCGGGGACATGAGTTCGTGTTCACAAGCCTTTAGAATGTCACTTGCCGTGCAAGTAAAAGATCTAACCCTTGGGGAGGGGCAAGGGGTGAAGGGTGGTCAGGGCCCCAGGCTGTGGAAGGCCTCCTATGGGTGGAGCTGTGGGACTTGACCCTCAGCCCCCAGGCCACAGGAATCCCTTGGAACTGTCTGCAAGAAGGTGGCCTGCATATGGCTTTGATTTAGGAAACTGCTTGTTATGCGCTGGAGGGGGTCCTGTAAAACGCACACGTTGAAGCCCCAGCCTCAAATGTGACGGTATTGGGGCTTAGGGTCTTCGCAGAGGTCGGGAGATAAAAGGGTTTCCAGTGGCTGGGCCGTCACCCAGCCGGGCTGGGGCTTTATCAGAAGAGGAAATTAGGACGCAGACACACAAACATGCAAACGGGGTGGCCGTGCGAGGGCAGAGGGAGCCGGGGAGAGAGGCCTCGGAAGCAATCTTGGACTTCTAGCCTCCAGGACCATAAAAAAAATTAACTGCTGGTGTCCAAGCCACCCAGCCTGTGGTATTTGCTATGACAGCTCCAGGACACTGACACCTCTCAGTTTTAAGCACTGGGAGGGAGACCACGGGAGGAAGGCCAGCTGAGGACATGGGCACATCATCTGGGCAAGGAATCACGATGAGGTCTTTCCCGAAGGATGGAGAAATGGGAGGAAGAGGCCGATTGAGAAGAAATGCAGGAGACAGAACTCCCAGAGTTTGGGGCCCATTGGATATGAGGGGAGAAAAGAGCGTCCCTGGATAACCCCCAGGTTTCTCACCTGAGTGACGGAACGGGGGGGGGGTGTTCCATTCTCCACGACGGGTTGTACGAGGTCCAGCAGAAGTGACGCCCTTTCTTATGAGCTGCTGCTGTCTACCAAATCTGTATTACAAAGTCGTGAGGATGTAATTCAGTGACATCACATGCCCTAACTACTTAGAAAGGGGCATGACTTCTGCTGGACCCTGTATACAAACTGACCAGATGTCCCATTTCAAACAGGACAGAAAGCCTTGGTCCTGTCCCATTTCAAACAGGACGTCTGGTAGCCTCGTCTCACAGGGCTAAATTCAAGGTGTCGGTAGGCTGACCCGATGTCCCGTTAGAAACAGGACAGGACCGCTGTTTTCTGTCCTGCTTAAAAAAGGGACATCGGGTCAGCCTAATAGTATAGTAAATAGAACACCTTCTCACCAGGGCGAGGACACTAGGACCGCCCTGTTGTGAAGTCTGGTTCTGGGGGCGCCGTCCAGCCCTGGGGAGGCACCGTCCAGCCCTGGGGAGGCGCCGTCCAGCCCTGGGGAGGCCCAGTCCAGCCCTGGGGAGGCCCAGTACAGCCCTGGGGAGGCGCCGTCCAGCCCTGGGGAGGCCCAGTCCAGCCCTGGGGAGGCCCAGTCCAGCCCTGGGGAGGCGCCGTCCAGCCCTGGGGAGG
>PVJL010012161.1:0-38687 GCA_004026885.1 Lyroderma lyra
CGAGTGCGGGCTTTCGTCCAACCCGCGGCCCGCAGTCCCGGAAAAGGGCCAATGAGGAGGCGGCGGGGGTAGGGCGAAGAGGCCGGTTGCTCCGGAAGTGGAGGGAGGGGGTGAAAATGGCGCCCAGCTCGAAATCGGAGCGGAACAGTGGGGCTGGGAGCGGCGGGGGTGGCCCCGGGGGCGCCGGTGGGAAGCGGGCAGCGGGGCGGCGGCGGGAGCACGTCCTTAAGCAGTTGGAGCGGGTCAAGGTGAGGCCCGGAGTCCGGGAAGAGCGCGCCGGAGGGTGCGGAGGAGGGACGAAGTAGGGAGGGTGTTCGCGGGGTGAGGGGTTGGGGGCGGAGCCCTGGGTGAGGGGGCTCTGAGGGCGGGGGGATGGGCGGGGCCCTGGGAGAGGGCTTGGGTGGAGTGGGGTTTGGGGCGAGGGCTTGGATGGAGTGGCTGGGAGCGAGGCTCCGGCGACAGCGCTGGGATGGAGGGAGCCTTAGTGGCCGTTGGAAGAATTAAGGAGGAAGGAGGCGATCCAGGGTCAGACTAATTTTTCGGAAACCTGCTCCTGTGGCCTCTGTGTTATGGAGCCTTCCCGCCCCCTTGGCAGAGCCCCTGCTACCGGCTTTGTGCTTGCTCCGCCTGGTGTTCGTCTCTCTAACCACAGGGGAGCTGGGAGTTCCTGTACCTGCGTCTGCCTCCCCCATTGAATGGGACGGAGCTCCCTGGAGAGGGCTTGGTCTTGCCCCTCTGACTGGGAGCCACCTGAGCAGGGTTCTTGCTCCCCCATCAGTAGTTTGGGAGCTCCAGGAGGGCAGAGAGAGGTGAATTTGTGGTCAGGTCAGCAGCAGCTGCGTCAGGACTATGTCGCTACGGATAGGGAGTGTGCCTTCTCCATTAGGCCAGGAGCTCCGTGAGGACAGGGCTGTGTTTTCCTTTGACTGGAGCTCCCTGGTCAGGGACAGTCGACGCCCTCAGCCTGGGAGCTCCCTGGGTTGGTCTCTGGCTCCGCCCTTAGCTTGGAAGCTCCCTTGACAGGGTTTGTGTCTCCCTTGTCAGCCTGGGCCTTGCTGACAGGGCTGTTCACCAGACTGGAACTCCACCAGGGAGCTCCTCAGACAGGACTGTCTCTTTTCCATCAGACTGGACTCTCTTGAGGGCAGGACTCTGTATCCCCCATCAGACTGGGTAGTAGGACCCAAGGTGCCTGATCACCTAGCACCCAGCTTGTGCCTGCCTGTTCTCCCATATCCTTTCTTGGTGAAGTTTTTGGGATGAGAGTTGCCTGGAAAGCATCTAAGTTAATTGATAAGGGGGAATTGGGCAGGAGTTGGAAGGTCACTGGTCAGCTTCACCTTCCTGTCTGCCCCACCCTGATTGGCCCTCATCTGAGGCCAGGGCTGTTCCGAGGGGCCTTAGCACCCTGTGTCATGCCCCCATCCCAGCCTCCTTAGCAGTTAAGACATTCACAGCTCATTGTGCCATGAAGCAGCCTTCAGGAAGGCAGCCAGGTGGCCCAGTGTGGCCAGTGGTGATAGGGGAACCTTCCTGGGAGAGGTGATGCCAGTGCTGGTCTTCAGAGCCTGGGGGGCTTGGGCAAGAGGGACCCTGAGGCTAAAGAAGTGTGGATGTGGGAGGGTGGCATGAGTCCCTGGTAGAGAGAGAGGCTCAGGGGAGTTCCAGCCTGTCTGTTTTCCCCAGCCAATTCTATCTTCCAGAGCTTGCACCACCCTTGACTGTTACGGTTGTCAGGGAATGGGCTTGCATAGGGTGCTGCTCTCTATCTTGAGTGAGGGGGCTGGAGGGCTGCAAGTGGCTTCTGCCTGATGGTGCCTTAAGAGCCCTGACCTCCCCTTCCCCAGATCAGTGGGCAGCTCTCCCCCCGCCTCTTCCGGAAGCTGCCGCCCAGGGTCTGCGTCTCCCTAAAGAACATTGTGGACGAGGACTTCCTCTATGCAGGGTGAGGCTAAGGTCAGGCAAAGGGGCGGCTGGGTGGGGCGGTGGGCTGGCCCTTACCTGGCCACTCTGTCCTCCGCCCCTCCAGACACATCTTCCTGGGCTTTTCCAAGTGTGGCCGGTACGTTCTGTCCTACACCAGCAGCAGTGGGGACGATGACTTCTCCTTCTACATCTACCACTTGTACTGGTGGGAGTTCAACGTCCACAGCAAGCTCAAACTGGTAGGGCCAGGCCCAGTGCCCAACAGCATGACCCCTGCAGGTCACGCCACTTCTTTGAGCCTCTGGTTCCTCGTTTGTAAAATGTAGATAGTGTGCTCTTGGGGTCATGGTTAAGATTCCATGTTAGGTTGTACCACGTAAAATTGCTGTTTTTAAAGTTGAGTATAGGTAAATAGCAATTTCAAGTGGTTCAGCTCAGTATGTACAGCCCATAGAGCCTCACAGACCCAGACCAGGTGAGACCCATTAGCTTTGTTATGACCAGGTGGGTTGCCATACTGTCTTTAGCCTTGACCTTGACTCCTTGGCCCCCTCTACTCCAGGAGATGAATGTTATGACCCCAGTTTACACAGGAACTCAGAGAGGTGAATGGTTTTCAGCATGAATGGGGCTTGGAATTGATACATGTGGCAGATTCCCCTCTGCTGGGGCACGGTTTGGCTGCATCCAATGCTGGGCCTGGCCTTCCTGTTTTTCCAACTTGTGAGGAGTACCTCCCCAGCCTGTCCTCAGGAAGGTAGAGGGGTATGGGCTGGGGGCTGCTTGGGGCTCCCTGGCCTGAGACATCACCACAGGGGTACCTTTGCCAGCTCAGCCCCGATTCCAGTACAGTGTTGTGCAGCCTCAGGTGGGCTCCTGTGGGCCCTGGCCCTCCCTGACCCTGCACCGACCCAAACATGCCACTCAGGTCCGGCAGGTGCGGCTTTTCCAGGATGAGGAGATCTACAGTGACCTGTACCTGACTGTGTGCGAGTGGCCCAGCGATGCCTCCAAGGTCATCGTCTTTGGCTTCAAGTGAGACTCAGGGATTGGGAGGTTGAGGGTGGGTGGTAGAGCATGTGTGGGCCATGCGGCTGAGGCTGTACCGGCCCCCAGCACCCGATCAGCGAATGGGATGCTCATGAATATGATGATGATGAGTGATGAGAACCACCGTGACATATATATCAGCACGGTAGCTGTGCCGTCGCCAGGCCGTTGTGCTGCCTGCCGGGAAGCCATCCGGGCCCACCCAGGTAAGGGGCTGGGGGGCCTTGGGACATGGGCTGTCTGCCTCCCTATGCTGTGGTGGTGGCTGAGCCTATGGGTATGTTGCTGCAGGTGACCCTAGTGCCCAGTGCCTGCGACACGGCTTCATGCTGCACACCAAGTACCAGGTGGTGTACCCTTTCCCCACCTTCCAGCCTGCCTTCCAGCTCAAGAAGGACCAAGTGGTACTGCTCAACACCAGCTATTCCCTGGTGGCCTGTGCTGTCTCGGTCCACTCAGCAGGTAGGCCCCAGGGTCTGAGTGACAGTCATAGCATTCGCTGTGAGCCCTATGAGGTTGGTCCTGTTACTACCCCATGAGACAGAGGAGGAGGTGCCTCATCCAGGGTCACTCATCCAGGAAGTGGGAGTGCTGGGATCCAAATCCAGCCACACTCTACCATGAGAACTTTTCCTCGGGGCTGGGATGTTCCATATCTGTTACTGCTACAGCTATCAATAGTAGCTATGTGAAAATGGCTCATGTGACCAAGGAACTGAGTGTTTTGACTTTTAGTTATGTTTAATAAGTCATATGTGGAGAGTGGAATACTGCCTTTTCTTCAAAGAGAGAAATGTTCACCAAAAATTTTAGGGAGTGGTGAGTGGACAGATGGCCCTCTTACATCTTTGGTATTGAGTGAAATGCCAGTGAAAGTCACAAGGACATGTCCCTTACCAGAGTGGCACACATTAGGAAGCTGGATAATGCCACTGGCTAGTGGTGACGTGGAGCTCAGCTTTCCTGCATTCCCAGGGCCACATGGCAATAGAGTGTGACCGAGGCGCAGCAGCCCTGCACCTAGGCATGTTGAGGCTGTGGTACTGGGAGCTGGGGGCCACCTGGTGTCCATCCCTGGGGATCTAAGAGTCAGAGCAGGTAGGGTACATCCCCTGGATCAGCAGACATCCAGGGAACGTGCCTCAAAGCCATGTACAAATGCAAAAGAAACAGAAGATCTATAACCAGATAACACATATAAATTAAAAATGATTTTTGTAAGAATGCAGTAAAAAGATGCCACTAACTTTGTTAAAATGGTTGCTTCTGGGACAGGAGAGCAATGAGTATGAAGAGAGGACTGATTATCTGTAACAGAGCCCACAAACTAGCCAGGCAGGACTGGGGTACCATGTCCCTGGGTCCATCTGGAGCCTCCCACCCCTGCCCTGGCCACTTGTGCCTACGTTTGCATGGCCCTATCCCTTGCCAAGCTTCGAGCCCCTGGGGAGCCCAGCCTAGGTGGAGCTGATACCTTCTGCCCTCACAGCCATGGGTCCTGTTAGGAAAGACCACATCAAACAGGACTCAGCCATGTGCACCCAGCCCAGGGGAGGGGCACTGTCATCGATGTCTAACACTTATCTCACTGGAGGAGGGTGTTTACACAGGGGAGTTTTGACTTTTCCATTTTCATCCCCCTCACACTTGGAAGTGCCACCACTCTGGTGGACTGGAGTGCGTTGGCAGACTCAAATTATCTCATGGTGTGATCTTGGACAAGTTCTCTCTGAACTGGGAGGACATGCTTCCCACCCACCAGAGTTTTGCTTGTTGGGGGCCCATAGGAGGCTGTATAGTCATGACCCAGGGCCCAACCATGGTGCTGCTCAGTTCAGTTAGTGATGGGGCTCTCCACTCAGAGCCCACATTCCCAGAGTGGTGTGTGGCCCTAGTTAGAAGGAGAGCTAGACGCAGGCCTGTTTGAGCTGGGGAGGACCGAGGGCTGTGTAGTAAACTCGCGAATTTACATGACTTTTATCTGCTGTCACCATAGACTGTCATCTCCTCAAAGGCAGGATTATGTCTTGTTCATTCTTCCTCAGTGTATGGCATACAGTAGTCGCTCAAGATTTGAATGAATGTTTATGCATATGTGCACGTGTGTTTATGCACATGTGTATGTGTGTTTAAAAGGCCTTTTTCTCTTCTGAGTGTTTCACACTGATCATTTAGCATAGGATTTCTAAGAACCCCCACTCCCCAGGGCAAGAGAACTCCCTAGACTTGAGCTCATTTATTGACAATCCCCCACACCCAACACCTTCATCTCTTTTTATGTTCCAGGTGATAGCAACTTCTGCCAAATCCTGTATGACCACACCACCTACCCCCCAGCTGCTCCCAGCCCCCCTGGGTCCCAGAGCCCAGAGGTGCCCTTAGTCCATCCCAGCCATTGCCCTGAGGCATCCCCAGCCCGGCCCTCTGGGGCCCCCGAGCCCTCACCTGCAATCGCCAAAGCCAAGGAGTTTGTGGCCGACATCTTCCGCCGGGCCAAAGAGGCCAAGGGTGGGACCTTGGAGGAAGCCCGGCCAGCCCCCTGCCCGGGGCCTTCGGGCAGCTGTTGCCGCCCATCCTCTGAGCCCCTGCCCCAAGGTGGGGAAGTGGTGCCCCGGGACAGCCCCCCGGCAGTGGAGGCACCGGCCCCTGAGCCTGGCTATGTCAACTACACCAAGCTGTATTACGTGCTGGGGTCCGGCGAAGGGACGGAGCCAGAGGATGGTGAGCAGGGAGCCCACCCAGAAGGCAGGGCCCAGGGCATGGGAGGCTGGTCTGGAGGGGGCCCCAGGCCTCCTGCTGTCCCTACTCCCACTTCCTGCCCCCTCAGAGTTCGAGGATGACAAAATCTCCCTGCCCTTCGTGGTGACTGATCTCCGTGGCCGCAGTCTGCGGCCCATGAGGGAGCGGGCCGCGGTACAGGTTGGTGCCAGTGGTGGCAGGCAGGCCAAGGGGCATCCCTGCAGAGCCTGCTCGGGTGGTGGTTGGCACAATCCTTTCCCTGCCCCTCTGCCTCCTGCCCACAGGGTCAGTACTTGACTGTGGAGCAGCTCACACTGGACTTCGAGTATGTCATCAATGAGGTCATCCGCCACGATGCCACCTGGGGCCACCAGTTTTGTTCCTTCAGTGACTATGACATCGTCATCCTAGAGGTGGGCCCAGGGGTGGAGCAAGGCAGGCAGGCCCAGGGCCTATCTGCTCTGGGGATTACCCTCAAAGTTATGCACCCCTTGTCCCCCAGGTGTGCCCAGAAACCAACCAGGTCCTTATCAATATTGGCCTGCTGCTTCTGGCGTTCCCATCACCAACTGAGGAGGGCCAGCTTCGGTGAGTGGGCAGGAATCCCGCCCTCACCTTTGTCCAGTAGTGAGTCACATTCAGACCCTTCAGTGAGGGAGAGTTAGGGTTTGATTTCCCCTGCCCTGAATCTGGATCGGCACTCTTGTTACTGCTGTGGGTAGTTCCCTGGCTGGGAATTGAACCCAGGCCGCAGCATTGACGGTGCCAATGCCGAAGCCTTAAGCCACTACACCACCAGGGAAGTCCCTGTTACTGCTTTAAAGACAGGGTTTTTTTTTCCTTTTTTTTTTTTCCTTTTTGCCATAAACATCTATCTCACAGGTTTAAACACTGAGAAAACCGGAACAGATAAGGCCATGATGGTTGGGGTAGCCCGTGTCCCAGCTCAGGAACAAGGTGGTCCTACCCACTCTTTGCTCTGTTCCCCACCCCTCTGCAGACCAAAGACATACCACACCAGCCTCAAGGTGGCATGGGACCTCAACACGGGCATCTTCATGACAGTCAGTGTGGGTGATCTCACTGAGGTCAAAGGGCAGACCAGGTGAGGCTGGGCTGGGGCAAAGGGCTGGGAGTCTGGGTGGGTGGCCAGAGCAATGAAAGCCTTCATCTCTTGGCCCTTAGCGGCAGTGTCTGGAGCTCATACCGCAAAAGCTGTGTGGATATGGTCATGAAGTGGCTGGTACCCGAGAGCAGCGGCCGCTATGTCAACAGGATGACTAATGAGGCACTGCACAAAGGTGGGCCCTGTGACCTAATGATGGCAGGACAGAAGTCCTTATCCCAGTGCCAGGCCAGGCCCGGAGCAGGTGCTAACTTGTGTTACTGAATGGATGAGCACTGTGGCCATGCTAGTTGACTCAGTAGAACTGGGGTAAAGAGAGGGCAGCCAGCCAGGCACCAGCTCCAAAAGGCCTTGGCAAGTGTGGCACTTGGGGACTCCCAGCCAGTCACTCATTCAGCAGATACTAGGTAGCTGAAGGTGGGAGGTGGAGAACATAGCAGGGTCCCTGCCTTCCAGAACCATTTGGGCCCAAATCAGGTCTAGAAAAGAAGCAGGTCCCTTTCACAGCCTGGCCCTGTGGCGATGCCATGTTCTGTCTTGACTCTTCCCTATAGGGTGCTCACTGAAGGTTCTGGCAGACAGTGAGCGATACACATGGATTGTGCTGTGAAGGCCTGGCTGGCTTGGACACTGACTCCAACTACCTCTGTGGCCTGGGAGCTGGCCACCTTCCTGGCAGCCTCTTCCTGGCTGGCCTGCCACCCAAGGACCGCCACTAGTGTTAGGCTGTGGGAAGCAGGCTGGGGGAGGCAGCCCCTGGTGGCCTGAGAGTCTGGACGCTTCTTATTTATGCCTATTTAAGTTGGGGAGGGGCAGAGGGAGGGAGCCTCCTGTTCCACAAGTCTCAAGCACCTGCCTTCACCTTGCACTGGGCATGGGCACAGGTCCTTGCTCCTTGCATACTTGCCCCTTTCCCAGTCTACAGGTGTGGACATTGCCCACCTGGGAGGCCGAATGGACCCTGATTTCCCCCCAGCCTCCCCATCTGAGATGGCAAACGTGGCCATTCTCCCCCTACCCTTATTCCTCTTCATGTAATAAATGTTTTATTTCTGAACCTCAGAGTTCTCTTTGCTGTGCTTGGAGCACCTGGAGTCCCAAAGCCCCACCCAAGACCCTTGAGTCAGCAGTAGCCAAATATTACAGCGGAATTTATTGTTAAGAAAGACTACAAAAAGGTAGAAAACGGCTCAGCACACTAGACTACCACACGGTGGGGACACTTTCACCGCTGGGAAGGGGAGGCCCAGGGACACAGAGGGGAGTGGGTGGGCCACCCTGAAAGCCTGCAGCACGCGGAGCACACAAAATAGTGATTTTTATACAATAGGTCAGGGTTTTTTTTTCTGTTTTTTTTTTTTTTCTTTTTGCCATAAACATCTATCTCACAGGTTTAAACACTGAGAAAACCGATAAGGCCATGATGGTTGGAAAAAAACCCAACAAGTTACCAACTCCGCTCAGGCGGCGCTCACAAATCGCACAATAGTCATGTGTGGGGCAGGGGGCGCACAGCACGGAGAAGCACGGAGGTTCCATTACAAACCAGTGGTGGGAGGGGGGGGACTTGGGGGGTCTTGGATCTGAGTGAGCAGAGCCCAACTGCCTGCAGCAGGCCCCTGCGGGCTCCAGCGCCTGGCCCAGCCCGCTGCTCTTTGGAAGCTGGAGGCAGTGCCCCCTGCCACCCTCCCTTTTGAGCCAGGCCTGGCAGTGCCCTCCTCTGGGGCTGCAGGGCAAGGGAGGGCCCAGCTCTGGAGAAGATGCGATACGACACCCACAGCTTTAATTGCACTTATACCAAGGAGGGGAGAGCGGTGGGGTTGTTAGGGGAGGAGTCCCAGGGCTGCTGCTGACAGTGGGGTGGGGCGGCGGGGGGGGGGGGGGGGGGGGTCCCTAGGTGATGCCCACCTGTGCCCACCCGGGGCTCAGGGCTAGGCCCAGGACAGGCTGTGCAAAGCCAGCGAGCTGAATAAGTTAACAGTTCCGCAGGGAAGGGGGCCTGCCTGCTTGCCCCCTGGGATGGCAGGAGAGGGAGAGGCGGTGGAGGCCTTCAGGGCCAAGGGGCCGGCTGGCTGTCCCAAGGGGCACCTGGGCACAGCGGCAGGTTCCTTAAGGCACATCTTTTGTGTCAGAGTTTGCAGCTGTGGCTTCGCCCGGCCCTGATTGTGCCGGCCCCATTGGGGGCTGGGACCCCCTTGCCGTTGGAGGGTCCCGGACCTGGCTGAGTCTGGAGGGCAGACAGCGAAGCCACAGAAGTTGTGAGGGACCCTGGAGTGGAAGGGCGGCGCGGGCGGCAGGGCGGGCAGGAGGTCGGGAAGCGGGAGGCTGCAGGCTTAGCTGGAGGGCAGCGCCTGCACGAAGAGGCCGCGCGCGTCAGTCCGCGCCAGCTTGGCAGGCGGCTCCAAGGCCTCAGGGCCCAGAGCAGGCGACTCGCCGCCAGCAGCCAGCGAGATGTCCTGTGGCAGTTCGTCCTCGCTCTCTTCTTCCTCTTCCTCCTCCTCGTCTGGGGCACACGGACCAGGCCCAGCTCAGCGTGGGGTATAGCACCCCAAGGCCCCGGTCAGCGTCTCCCTAGCGCCCCCACCCCCGTGCACCGCCTCCCGGACCCAGGGCAGGAACATGCCTCGCCTACCTTTGTCCGGGTCCAGGGGATTCAGCGAGGTGGTCAAGTTGGCAAACTGAAAGGGAAAGAAAGGGTGAGGGTCTCGCCAAGGGGTGCCCTGCCCACACCCTCAGCACCCCGCCGCTCGCACCTCGCCCATGACAGCGATGGGGGTCTCGCCCTTAGCCTGGGCCACGCGGTGCTCGATCAGGTAGTACATGTACTCATCGTAGAGCAGACGGATGAGGTGGAAGGAGCCGAAACTGGCGGCGCTTCGCAGGGTCAGGTCCCGAATCACCATGGAGCTGGGGACGGTGGCGGAGAGGTCTTTAGGCCCCGTCCCTCATGCCCTACCTTCCCGCCGCAAGTCCGGTTACCACGCACCCACAACGCCCAGAACTGGCTTCCCTGGGGGGTGCACCGGTGTGAGAATTGGGCCCTCGTCCCGCCCCCGCCCACAGGACCTCCGCCTTCATGAAAGAGTATCTAAGCCCCATCCTAGAGGCGGGGCCTTGTCTGGGTCCATCCTCTTCCCAAGGAGACAGGGGCTTTTCCAGTCACACCCTCTTTGAGGAAGCGGGCCTACTTTCATCCCTTTAGGGCCTGAGTCTTCCCCGGGTCCCACCTTGGGAGGAGGGGCCTCCTCCAGCCCCGCCCCTTCCCGTCCGGATCCCACCCAGCTGGAGCGCACCTGTAGAAAGACCACTTGAGGAGAAACAGCTTGGCGGCCTTGGGGAAGCCGGCGCTGCCCTGGTAGGGCTTGAGCACCTGGCTCACCACGCCGTCCAGCCAGGCTGCCCACTGCTCCAGTGAGTTCTGCTGCTGCAGCGTCACCTTGAAGTCCTGCTCCAGCCGCTGCACCACACGGTCCTCACAACGGCACACCCACGAGGCCTGCTCCTAGGGCACAGCGGGCGGAAGTCTTTGGCTTAGTAGCCGCCGAGTGCCCGCCCCACCCCCACAGTCTCCTTCCCCGCCCCGCGCTCACCTGCACGTTGGCGAAGTCCACGCGGTTGAGGTCGCTCAGCATCTGGTTGATCTGCGCCGTGTTCTGCAGCACGGCACGCGCCGCCTGGGCCAAATGGTTGAGCGACGTGTAGCGCCGCAGTGTTTGCGCAAAGGCGCCGGCCGCCGCTACCTGCAGGGCGGGGAACTTGTGGCTTCCACGGAATCCGTACCAGCTGTTCCCTGCCCCACCTACTGCAACCTCTCTGAGCCCATTTCTTTCTTCTAAAAAGGGAGGAGGTTGTACCTTGTTGCTTTTGTTGGGAGATCAAGGGGTCTGGGTTTCAAACTGGGTTTCCATTCACCCAAAGTGTGGGTTGAAAAAAAAAAATGTTTTATGTCTCACTAGCATTATTATTATTTTTATGAAAGGATACAAGGCAATCTTGGAGACACTGCCCAGAAAGGGCATTGCTTCAATAAATTTTTGTTCCATTTGTTTTATTATTCCTGTGAATGTCAGCTCCATGAGGGCAGGACTTTTGTTCATCTTGGTCACTGCTGTGTTGCCAGCAGTGAGAACCATGCTGGGCACATAGTAAGCGCTCAATCCACACTTGTTGGATAAATGAATATGAGTCTTGTCAGTTCTGAAGGGCTTCCCCCTGGATCCAGCTTCTACTCTCCACAGGCTCCGCCCTGCCCTGTGTCCAGCACACCCAGGGTGATTCTTCAGACATCCAGTTCATTTAGCATTTTAAGGACTAAAAAAACCCTTTTTTTCTTTTTCCTCTTAGCCCAAGAGCAAGCAAATACCTTCTAATTCTTCACATCTAACTAGTTAGTGAATGTGCAGCACTGATGAAGAGGGATATCGTTTCCTTGTAAGTGTTACTAGGTTTTTTTTTGAGATTTTATCTATTTCTGAACATCTAAAACACTTTCTCTCAAGGTGGTCTGAAGAGAACGGCTTCAAATTTGCAGATGGTTTTAATTTTTTTAAGATGCTGTGTTGTGTCCAAAAGAACTAAAAAGGGATTGTGTTTCAGAAGTGGGCAAGTGAGGAAGCCAGTTTGTCAAGACAATGCCCAAATCTCACTCCCAGGGAACAGGCATGGGGGCAAATCTTACTGCCTCTTTTGGACAGAGGTACTGAGGTCTGCAGTAATCAGGCTCCAGAGCCCAGAGGAAGGAGCCGGGCTAAACCCAGGCTGGCCCCTCACACCCTCACCTTCACCCTCAGCATCTCCTCTGGGATGTTCACCATGGCGTGGGTGAGCCAGCTCTCCAGGCTCTTGGCAAAGTTCCGGATTGCTTGGGTCAAGGCACCTGTGGGTGGCAGTGGGGGCTAAGCAGGACTGAGGGGTGAGGGTTGCACATGGGGTTGAGGGAGTTGCTGCAGTGCACTCACTGGGGATGGGCCGCAGCACGTCAGGGATAAGGATCTCCACCAGGCCCTGGTACAGCAGGTTGTCACAGTGCTTGGTCCATTGTAGCACAGGCTCGAACTTGGACAGCAGCACCAGGCTGGCCTTGGGCAGCCGCTTCTCAGCTTCATCATGCCTGTGGGCACCGCCCCCCCACAGGGGTCAGGCAGGTGCTCCCTGCCTCCTGCTGACCCTTGAGGTCAGGCTGACACAGGCACAGTGCCTCCAGGGTTAGATGGGGTCTTATACTCTGTGTATTGTGGCACAGGCACCCACCCACCCACCACATGGAGGAAATAACTCAGTGGGGCACACCGTCCCATGTACTCAGCACCAGACCCATACACATGCACACTCTGAAGTAGGGGTCAGAAGGCCAGGTGTTACCCCACTAACTTCAGGGGCCAGGCAAGTACCCCCCAGTCCTGCATGATACCCAAGGTCTGCCCACCCCAGCCCTGGGTGCTGACTCACAGGGTGCCCCCTGCCTTCCTCCCCTCCTCCCCACTCTCCTCAAGGGACTCACACAGCCAGCGGTGGCGCCTCACTGGGCTGGCTGAGGTTGTACCTCCAGAAGCTTTTCCACAGCGTCTCCACCAGGGTGAACTGCAGGTTCACCATGACATCAACGATGGCCTATTGGGGAAGCTGGATGCTCAGGGAGGTTGGGGGCAGTATGGCCCTCCCTCACCCTTGCCCACCTGGCAGGCTGCCCTACCTCACAGTGTTCCCGGTACAGGACCTGGAAGGCCTTGATGTCCCCGAGCTCAACACCCTCAGGCAGCACTTTGCCTTGGAGGTCAAGCTCTGAGAAGTCAGGGAGGCTCCTCGAGGCATCTGGGGCAGGAGGGGACACCATGAAGCCCTTCGTCCCCACTTGCCTGTCCTCTTGGAGTCTCATCCTAGTATCCTATTAAGTTGTCACTAATTTCCTACACGGCTCAGGGAGGGCAACTGAACCATCTAGGGACCACAGACCCTGCCCAGGGCCCCGGCCCATAGGCCAGGGGGCTCTCACCCAGGAACTGCTGGTACTGCTGGACCTGGGCGCTGATGTCTGACAGCCCGGTGGTCTGCTGTGGCCCGACAGCCACACCATTGGTCATGCCCTCCATCTTCTGGATGGGCTTGAGCCTGAGGGAGAAGGGGTGGGTAGGGCAATTCAGTGGGGGTTGACCAGCACACCCTTCCCCACCTGCCAGCCCAGGGTCCAGCCACCCTCTTACCTCTGTTTTTGTGAGAAGGGCTGGCCCCGCATGGCCATGTGCTGCTGGTCCTCCATCAGCCGCAGCAGAGGAGAGCTGGCCTTGATTCGCAGGCCATAGTAGTGATACTTGGAGTTGCCCCTGAGAGGGAGGCAGAGGGTTAAGGGCTGGACTAGGGGGCCACCAGTCTGTCACTAGAAGCTTCACTTTACATTCACCTTCTCGCTACTTAGTGGTCAAGCAGAGACCACAGGGGGTGGAGGGAGATCCATACTCCACCAAACTGGAGGTGCTGTGTTAGAGAAGCATAGGGGCTATGGGTACCAGGAGAGGCCCCCAAATGCCAACCTAGCTCTGTGAAGACAGGGCCAGTCTTTGCTGCACACCTGTCCCATGCCAGGGTCATCCCCAATCCTGGCACAGGGAAGGTGTGCAACAAAGATCTGTTGGTTGCTAGTCCCAAGAACGTGCCAGGCAATGTTCTGAGCTGAGTGCACATGAATTCACATGCTCTGATCCCTACTCTGTGAGGGGTGCTCCCAATATTCTAGGTGAGGAAATGGGGCACAGAGAGATGCTGTACTTCGCCCAAGGTTATGAGGTGATGCCTAAACTGGGAAATGGAACTGAGAGAAGCCAAGGGAAGCCTGAGGGTTGTAAAGGAGTCAGAAAAGGGTGGGTTTTTGGAATGGCTCCCTGTTTCTTCCTGCGTGAATTCAGTGACTCAAGGGCTCTATTTAAGCACTAACTGTGTGCAGCCTCTGAACTCACAAGGTAGGTGTCTTGCAGCATTGGAAGACAGATTAGAAACAAGGGAAGGAAGTAACATTAAAGGCATGTTGGATGACAGGAAGTGCTAAGGAGAAAAAACAAGAAGAGAAGGAGGTGAGGGGGAGTGCCAGAGAGGCGGGGGAAGGTTGCAGTTTTAATTAAGCAGGCCAGAGGACATGTGAATAAGGAGGTGGGGAAAAGCACACAGGCAGAAGGCGTATCTGGTGTAAAGGCCCTGAGTTGGGAAGTTGTGGAGTCCAGTAGGCTGGAGAGGAGTGAGTGAGGGCATGAGAGGGGGAGCTGACACTCTGGATAACTTGGGGTTGGGTGGGCTTTGAGGCCGTTGTGGGTGGGTAGCCCCACCTCGTGCCCAGACGGCGGGTGCGCAAGCCCATGAAGACAGAGCGGATGAGTTTGCCAAAGGAGGCGGCGTTGACGGGCTCCAGCTTCTGTTCCTGGCAGTGCAGCAGGTAGTGGCAGTAAAGGGTGCTCCGCGGCAGGCTCACGCCCTCCGCTGTCTCGTAGTTGTCTAGGAGCCACTGGACCTGGGGCCAGAGTGAGGATGGAAAAGTGCTAAGAATCACTTCAGCTTTTTTTTTTTCTTTTTGGTATGTGGGTAGCTCCCTGGCTGGGAATCGAACCCAGGCCGCAGCACTGACAGCACCAGCGCCGAAGCCTTAAGCCACTACACCATCAGGGAACTCCCTCACTTCAGCTTCTTGAATGCAGTAGTCCCCCTTATCCACAGTTTCACTTTCTGCAGTCTGTTACACAAGGTCAATCACAGTCCAAAAATATTAAATTTCCCCAACCATCAACACTATCTGTTCCTGACATCTAACCATCAACACTGTCATGGCTCAAGGATCCAGGATCACTTGAAGCAGACAGTTCTTCTGACATATCGTCAGGTCAGCATTAGCCTAGGACAGTGTCACAATGTGTATGTCACTCACCTCACTTCATTTCATCACATAGGTACTCTATCATGTCTCATTACAAGAAGGGTGAATACAATACTATAAGATATTTTAAGAGAAAGACTACATTCACATAACATTTATCACAGTATGTTGTTATAATTTTCTATTTTTTACATTGTTGTTAATCTCTTACTGTGTCTAATTTATAAACTAAACCTTATCAAAGATATGTTTGTTATAGTAAAATACATAATACAGTAGACTCTCTCTTAACCAGAACTCAAACAACTGGCAAAATTTTTTTGCCAGATGTTTGAGATTTGGCCAGTTGCTTGAGAGTGCCAGTTGCAGAGTTCCAGTTAACAGAAAGTCTACTTACATTTATCCAGCATCTACCAATCCCTATGGGTGGCAGTTAACTGAGAGTCTACTGTATATATAGGGTTTGGTACAATCCACGGTTTCAGGCATCCACTGGGGGTCTTAGAACATATGCCCTGAGGATAAAGGGGGACTACTGTACTCATTGCTAAGTGCTCGCTCTACCTATTTCCAACTGTTATCCTGACAACCATGCTATAGGACACATCATATCAAAATAACATGTGGAAACTAAATCCCCATGGAACTCTCTAGAATCACACTGTTGAAGATAGTCACTGCCAGCCATTTACAGCTATTTAAATACAAATTTGAATTAATTCATGCTGTGGAAAAGCCAGTGTTAAAAGGTCACAGAGAGTATGATTCGATTCATAGAACATTCTTGAAATGACAACATTATAGAAATGGGGAACAGATTCATGGCTACAGGGGGTTAGGGATATTGGGAGAGAGGAGGGTGGAGTAACCATGAAGGGTTAGCAGGTGGTGCATCTTGACTGTGGTGACGGTTTCCCAAATCTACACACACAGAAGCAGACACCCACACTATACCAATGTTCACTGCCTGGCTGGATACTGTGTGACGGCTACATCAACTGTAACTAGTAAGGTAACCTGGGGAAAGGGACCACAGGGATCTCTACTCTTTTTGTAGATTCCTATGAATTTACAATCCTATCAAAATAGTTTTAAAAAAGCAACTCAACTCAGTTCCTCAGTAACCTCCCACCACATTTCAAGTGCTTGATAGTCACATGTGGCCAGAGGCCTTTGAAGTGAACTTCACAGAGAGAACATTTCTATCAACCGAGAATGTTCTTTCAGCACTGTTCAAGCGCAGTATGTTTGTTTACAAACTGTGGGTGAGGACCCATTTGTGGGTTATGAAATCAGTTAGTGGGTCACACCAAAATTAAAAAGCTAGACTAGAAGCCTGGCTGCATGGGTTCATAAGAGAGGTCTTTCCTCCTGAGAAAGTGTCCATCTCAGTTACGTAGTCCACAGTGGGTCACCATGCGAGGGGGCAATAGTTAAGAATGTGGAGAAGCTATCTTCCCAGACCCCAAGCTCTGAGAGGACCCCAAGCTCTGGGAAGAGAGGTGGGGTGGAACCCACTACCTTCCAGATGAACAAAGAATCTTGCTCAAATCAGCTCCCCCATGGTGGTGCATGCCTCTCTTTTCCCTCACTGCCTGCTATCATGAATTATAATCAGAGCCAGTGACACTTCCACTGCTCTAAAAGCTTTATGCATATTAGCTGAGGCTCAGAGAGACTGAATAACTTGCCTGAGGTCACACAGTGATGATCCGTTTCCAGGCCATCTTCATCCCAGTACTCTGACGCCAGGCTACCTAGCCCCCTGCTGATGGTGGCCTGCAACCACTGCCCATCGCTCACTGCCTCTGCCCAGCATCCCCCACTGTTTGCCTCCTTTAGGGCCAGGGTTGGTACTTACAGTGGCTGGTGAGGCACGGGTGGTGTGGGAGTAGGACTGGCTGGCACTGCCCAGCATGTAGCCACCTTGGATCACATAGGTTCCTGCTCCACTGTTGCCGCCGCCGCTGCCACCACTGCCCCCACCACTGCCTCCACTGCCACCACTGCCGCTGCTGCTGCTGCTGCTGGCGCCACCCCCACTGCTGGGGGGACTGGCGACAACCTGGCTGCCGGACACATACATGGACACAGAGCCGCTGCTGGCCACTGCCTGGGAGGTGGCGGGTGTGCTGACCTGGGCAGCTGTGCCCGCAGCCTCGTAGTAGCTGGTGCCCGTTGTCTGTGTATACAGTGGTGTCTCAGGGTAGGGGTAGGTGCTGGAGCGGCTGAGAAAGAAGCAGAGGGAGGGAGTCGGGCAAGAGCTTGGCAGTGAGGAACATTAATGGAAGGGCTCCTGTAGGGGGTGCTCCCAGGACAGGAGCAGGAAGCCACAGCCCCTATATTGACCAGGCACCACCCCAAGTGCTTGATGGGCAATTTTTAATTGAAATCCTCAAAGTAGTCTCCTGACATGGGAGTTCCCATCTCATCTGTGAGGAAGCAGAGACAGAGAGGCTAGATGACTTGAAACCACACATTTTACTCAACCCAAAAGAAAGTTATTGAGTGCTTACTGTATGCGGGACACTGTTCTAGGCACTGCAGACCCAACTAGGTGGGTAAGACAGAAAAGAACCCACCTAGTGGAGAGAGCTTGATAAGAAGCCAAGTGCAAAGGTAAATCAAGGGTACAGTGCAAAGTCCTATATGCCCGGGAGGGAAACAAGGTGGGAAGGAGGGTGCTGGACAAAGAGGGGCTCTACTTCTGAATCCCATGGCCACCCTGAGGGGACCTACTGGCAATGACTATCAGGTGCAGATGTGTTTCCTTTGGATCCAATGACCTAGCCTGCCCTGTAGAGTTCTTCTCCAGCTATCCCAGGACCTACTTCAGGTGACACAGACAAGGATGCAAATTGTAGCAAGAGAGTAAAAATGACTGGGAGTTGTTAAGTAAAAGGTGATGGAATTCTATACAAGTGAGAGGAGGAAGGAGGAGGGGGAGAAGGAAGGTTTCATGGTCTTGCCCAAGAACAAGCTCTAGAACATTCTATTAGGTGAACAAAAGAGGAGGGAAGGGTGCAGATGGTGCACTGGAAAGAGAAGAGAGACTAAGCCGAATTTCGTATCTATGTCTAACATCTGTCTGCCACCCGTAGGGGTGCAGAAAGGGTGGGTGGGGGGACCTCTCTCACTACCTCACTAGACATCATTGGACAATAGTTTTGATTTTTGAGTCATCTCAATGTATTAGTGATTAAAAATAACATTACATTTTACAAATCCAGAAAGGTAGCAAGAGCAGTCCAGGTCAGCCTGGCTCAGCAGGTGCTGTTAAAGACAGCTCCTGAAAGAAGCACGGGAGGGAGACTTGCAGGCCTCTGGGGGCAGCAAGAAGAGGGAGTTGGTAGTGGGAGAGGGACAATGGTGAGAGGTATTGTTATTCCAGATGAGTGGCCCTGCCCATCAGATACCTGGATGCAGATCTTGATTCCTGTGCCCCAGCTCACATCTGCCGCACGAGTGACACTGAGCTGGCACCAGCAAGTACCCCACCCCCTCCCGTGGTAGCCTAGCCCACTTCCCCATATGCAATACTTGCTCCAAAATTGTTGCTCCAGCAGCTATTTGCTGAATGAATGAACAAATGTGTGCGTCTCTGGATGTGGCCTGACAGGGCCAGGGACAGAGGAGAAGAGGCTGTGGCTTTGGCCAAGGTGGGGATCAAAGCCACCCAAGGACCAGGAACCCACTATCCACTGAGAGAGAAAGACAGAAGACAGTGCCCCAAGAACTTCACATATTAGAAGAACCTGATGGTAATGATGGACCACATGAATCACAAATATTATAACCACAGATGGAGAAATTCAAACAGAAGCAAAGGGAGGCAGAGGAAGCCACCTTGAGACCCCAAGGCCTGGGCTCACGGCTCAGCTCTGATTCTAGCATCCCAGGGGCCCTTGAGAGCCAGTCCCCTCTCTGCAATCCCCTCTGTGGTCCCTGCCAGCTCTTGTTAAATGCATGGCTAAGAGAATGGCAGCAATGGAAGTAAATAGACAGAACAGTGAGGTAGCTAGACCATGGACCATGACTCAGGTGCCAGGGCCACACCCCACAGTGTAGCCAGGTAGCAACAGCATCATGACCCAGAGACCGAGCTAAATACAGTCCATGAGCTAATCTACCCTCAATGTGATAACCACAGGGATATAAGAAAAAATTTCAAACACAAAGAATACCAAGTTTAGAAACCTCTAAAAACTAAAATAACTTACAGTCCTGGAATTATTACTACAGAGGATAGGAGAGGGAAGGTGGCATGTGGAGGATCCCAGGCAAGGAGGTGCCAGAGCTGGAGCTAGGGCAGGCCTGGTACATGGCATTTGCTTGATGTGACATGTATTAATGCTGTCCCACGAGGAGTATGAGGGAAGCAAAAGTCACCTATGTGTCAGCTGGGTGGGGTCTGGCTACATCTGCACGGTAGAGTATTATGTAGTAGTGAAACAGGGTGACTGGAATCCACATGCACAAATAGGGGACAAGCTTCGAGATACACAACTGGGGGAAGAAATAAGTCACAGAATACTTTGTCTCTATTTCAAGCAAAGAAAGGTGGTAGTTTCTATTCTCAAGAGTATCTCTGGAAGAAAACAAAGAAATGGGTCATAGTGTCCCCTCTGGGGCAGAGTGGAGGGTCAGAAGTGAAGACCATTTACTTTTCACTATTTAACATTCTGTTAATCAGGAATTTTTATTTTGTAATTCTTAATTAACTAATTAATTTTGCTAAAGTCCAGGCCTATCTCCAAAGCCCTAAGCTATGATGGGATCCCTTTCCCAAGCTACAAGGGTCCTCATAGCTTCATCTTTGGCTAGTGGCTACTAGCTGCCCTTGGGGAGCACCCACTACCTGTCACCTGAAGCTTTGAAGGTTGGCTGGTCCACTGGAAGCTGGGACTGGAGCCTCTAGTCCTGGGCAGGGGGGCGGTTCTTAACTGACCCAGGACCCTCTTCCCCTCCCCTCCCCCACCCTTTCCCCCACTCACATGGCACTGGCCGTGTAGCTGGCATCCCCGCCCTCCACATACTGCACTTGGCTGGAGTACACATGTGGGACAGGCACCTGCTGGAGCTGCTGCACCTGGTGTGGGAGGAAGGGCATGCAGAGGGTCAGAGGTGGGCCAGGCCTCTGCCTCTGCCTCTAAAGGGCTGGCGGACACCCGGCCTCACCAGGACACTTGGGTCCAGGCTGGAAGGCTGCACTTCCGGGCTCTCTGAACACACCATGAACAGGGCCAGGGGTCATGGGCCCAGGACCTGTGGCCTCAGCCAGGGCTGGGGAATCAGGCAGAGACCCCTGATAGGGACCTACTCCGGATACGGAAAGTTGGACTTCAGGGGCAGAGCCAAGCACTGGGACTAAATCCGGAGCCTGGAACTAGAGAGACAAACTCAGGGGTGGAGGAGTATCAGGGACCAAACCCAGTCTGAGAAGCAGGGCCTGGAAACCCGACAGAGGACTTAGGGGCGGAGCCAAGGCCTGGGATGGGGCTGGGTTTGTGGGGCAGAACCTGGAACTGCTCACAAGGCATTAGGGGCAGGGCCTATGTTCCCCACCCTGGTCTGTAGGGGCGGAGCCTGGAACCCGATTGGGGTGGGAGCAGAGGTTATAAGAGGCAGGTTCCAAGACTGGTGGGGAGGAGATGGGTTCTCCAGGGCTTGTGGGGCCGGGCGCGGGCCGGGGCCAGGGCCAGCGGATCCCGCTCCCGCCCGCCCCTTGCCCCACGCCCGTGCATCCACCACCTACTTTGAGGGCCGTGGCGGCCGTGCTGAACACTAGCACCTGGGGGACTCTCTGGATCCTGACCCTCTGGTCGGGGCTGGCTCGGGCCGGGAACCCGGGCAGTGGCTCGAAGACCACTTTCTGCTGCGGCAGGAGCAGGTGCGGGGGCAGCACACCCACCAGCTCCACCCACTGCTCGGTGCCCGGTTCGTAATAGGGCGGCTGCGGCTCGGGGCTGCCTAGCTGCGCGGCCTCGCCGCTGCATGCAGGCGGGAGCGGCGGCAGCTCAGGGGCCAGCGTGCCTGGCCGGGGCCTGGGCGTGGGTGGCCGGGGCGGCGGCTCCGGCGGCGGCGTGGGCCTGGGCTCTTGCTGCTCTGCCTTCCTAGCGGGAAACTGACTGCCTGAGCTCTGGAGGACAAACAGAGACACTGGGGGGTCACCAGGAGCGGCCACGGGCGGGGCTCCAGGCCGCCGCCACCCACCTGGCTGCTGAGCTCACGCAGCAACCCTACCAGAAGATCCCCGCCCCGTGTGTTAGGGAGAGGAGACTCCAGATCTCTCTCTTAGCAAAACCTGGGCCCTGAACTGCTAGGTGCTGGGGAAGGGGAAGCCCACAGCCAAAGGTAGAACCTGTTGCGGAGCTGGGTCCTTGAGGACCAGGGGGTGTGGCGGGTGTGGGGGTGTAGGGGGTGTGTGTGTGTGTTCCATTCCCTCCCTGTGGCCTGAGGGGCCTGCATCCCTGTTCAGCCCAGCCCAGCCCCAGTTTGCCCAGAGCTAGGTGGGCTCAGAGGTAGGTCGGGGAGACACGCACCTCTTGAGCCACGTGGACTGGCTGGAGCCCCTGCACCGTGAGCTGCTGCACGGGGCTGGCTTTGGGTGCAGGCGGAGTGGCCTGGACCACAGACCTCTGGGAAGGGAAAATGGAGTCAGACCATGGTAATTATCGTGATAGTGTCAAACACATCCCTAAGCACCCACCCCCCTGCCCACATGCACTCGTGTAAGCCTGGGAGTAGCCTGGTAAGAGGCCGCCTTTTTCAGCTTTTCACAGCCCGTCCTGCAACAGTGCCTTCCAGATTCATTACCACATTAACACTGGGCTTCCGGTTACAGGTGTGGAGCCCAGGTACAGCAAGGCAAGGCTGAGGGCAAGTGGCAGAACTGATTTGAGCTGGAGACTAACTGAGGGAGACCCTGCTCTCCACCTCCACTCCCTGCAGGCTTATCCCACACCCCAATGTCCACAATTCCAACTGTCCTCACTTCCATGTGGATTTGGGTATCACCCTTAGGGCACAGTGAGGGACAGAGGCTGGGGGCAGAGGGCAATGCTGAGTGGTGGGACACAGACTCCAACCCAGGTCTAGAGGTTCAGAGGAGCTGTGGTGCCAAGCAGGAGACTGCCTGCAAATCCTTTGGGTGTGGTACCTGCTTTCCTCAGGGAAGAGGATCTCTGGCTCTCATCTGGTTTTCTGAGGGGTTGGTAACCCCCCAACTTCAGTGGTAACAACCAGATGGTAGACAACTTTTAACTTTCTCTGGCTGCCATGGCTAGTGGCTCAGAGCCTTGCTTCCTCCAGAAGGCTGGGGTCTCTCCTAGAGCCCACTGTAAGTCAGGACTTGGCTTTGGGTATTCTTCCAGGAAAATGGGCCCAGAGGCCAAAGCTCTTTCCAGCTCTGGCTCAGTGTTAGGAACCTCCCACAGGACCACATTTCATCCTCATGTCAGCCTCTGCCATCTTGCCCCCAAGCCCCAGGGCAGATGCCATTATTTAAATGAGGATACTGGATCTGGAAAGAAGCAGAACAGCTTGCCAAAGGCCCAGGTGGCAAGACCACCATCTGCCAGCTCTCACAGGCCTTCCCCACTGTAGCTCCATGAGCAGCCATAGGAGGCTGCAGAACCCGTCTGGCCAGGACCCTTCATCCCAGCTGCCGCCCAACTTGGCCTGGCACCTCTTGGGTGACGGGGACACTCTGCTGGACACCGTGGACCTGCAGCTGCTGTGGCACCGTGCCTGTGGGGGCCCCAGCTGTCTTGCTGGAGCTGCTGTTGGCCTGCACCGGCGACTGCTACAAGGAAAGACAATGAGTGTTGTCTGGGGTACCTGGGCCCTGACAAAACCCTTCTCAAGGGGGCTGTCCCCAGGAGCTATTGGGGAAGGCAGCGGCCAATGGAGGCATATACCAACCACCTAAGCTGGTGACCAGTTGTATCCTGTGCACCCAGATGCCTAGTCTTGGCCACAAGCTCTGGTCACCCCCAGGCAAAGCTGGGGGTTCAGCCCAGAGGTACTGGTGAAGGGACCCATCTTCCTAATGAGGATGGCCAGATTCCACCATTATCTCAGGGCCTACCTACCGTCTCCATAACTGGAGGGGCCATAGCCTTGAGGTAAGGAAAGGTAGGTGAGGGGTTCCCTAATTTCCAGATATGCTGAGGGACAGAGAGCAATGGACATGCCCATACTATAAGTGGTGCTGGGCACTGTCCACAGGCAGGACTGCTACAGAACCCCTATGAGCTCCAGGACATGCTGGTATCAGCTGTTTTACACATAGAAAACTGTGGGTGCAGAAGGCTTATAGAGTCTACCCAGAGTCCCCTGGGAGTAAATGGCTGAGCCAGGGGATTCTGACCCTTAGTGTGTTAGCACACAAAGTTCCCAGCCAGCCACCACCTACTTGCTTCCAACACTCTTGAAGATGTTTGGGGTTCCCCAGATTCTACTCTGGTCTGAGGAGGAGCCTCTCCTATCCTACAGAGGGAAGATGGGTCCAAGTTGCTTCCTGGGATACACTCCTGAGCTGGAGCTACAACTCCCATCTCAACCCAGGGTGGGGAGAGATGGGACTGCTTCTCCTTCCAGAGACAGCAGGACCAGGAATCAGGTGGCTAGGCCACCCTGTCTGGGATCAGTGGGCATCAAGGCTGGGAGTAGAGAGGGCTAGAGGATTCTGGAGGAGCAAGTGGGCTCAGGGGTGGGGAGGGACATGGCAGGGAGCCCCAAATATACTATGGGAGTACATGGCCAAACTGAGGAGAGAGGAGCAGAGAGGGCTGCTGATAGGGCCACCACCTACCTCAGGGGGTGAGTGCACCTGCTGGGTGCCGTGCACGGTCAGGGAGACCTGGCTGCCCTTGCTGCCCGGAACTGTGCTCTGCACCACCAGCCGCTGCGTGGGGAGAGCCTGGAGCCAGGAGGGAGAAGGACCACAGTTCACTAATGATAAGCAGTAGGGTATTAAGGAGCATTAATGAGCATCTGTACTGAGGCAGGAAACATCCTAGTGTTTGTTGCACACCTATTAGCTCACAGAATCGCCCCAACAGTTCCAATGTAGCACTGTCATTATCTCCACTTCACAGTGAGGCTCCAGACAGCCAACGTGCTTGCCTGAGGCCTCACCCTTCAACCTGATGGGACTTTGTCCTGGTCTGTGCTGAGTCCAGCACCCCACCTGCAGCTTTCTAGGACACAGAGCACTTGCAGTCCCTGTGTTGGCTATAGGTTCTCAGTGCCTAACTGGCCTGGGGTTCTCTGCTTGGGGGACATCAGGCTGGCCCTACAAGCCACCTTCCTTACTGCCCATCTGTAGTTCTCTCTGTCAAAGTTCCTCCTTCCCCATGGGCCAGGGGCCCTGACCGACAGTCTCACCTGCTGGAGGCAGTAGGTGGGGCAGCCCCTGGATGGGGCCAGTGTCCTGGATGCTGGTGAGAGCAGATACCTACCTGCAGGCTAAAGGGGATTGGTTCTACACCCTGGGGAGGTTGTGAGGGCTGAGGCCCAGTGTGGCAGCCTTACCTGCTGGGGCACAGGGAGGCTGGTGAGCTGGAGGGGTGACACGTGGCCCGGTTTGGCCTGCACACTCGTCTGGACCAGCAGTCGCTGCGGGGCAAGGAGGAAGGCCCTGAGCCATGCTGGCTTTCCCAGGAGGCCCAGCCGGGTGGGTGGCAGGGCAGCTGAAGTGAACATCTTGATAAGGGCAGGTGAGCAGATGGCTCTGGCAGTGGGGTGGGGAGGCCAGGTACCCACAGTCACAGCCCTCACTGTCCCCTCATGTGCCCTCCCCACCCACCCTGGAGAAGGGGTGTGTCCTACCTGCTGGGTGCCTTGCACCTGCTGAACGACCTGAGTGGGGACTCCTGTCTGGCTGGCAGTGGAGCCTGGATTGGCCTCCGATACAGTCTCACTGGCCCGCATGGCACCTTCTGGGAGGAGGGGTCACAGGGTCAACTCTTTCTGCCTCCGCCCCCACCCTGAGCCTGAGCCAGTCAGGATGAGATTATGAATCCTGAAGCCAATCCATAAGGGGACCAGGCCTGCCTCTGCCCATTGGGGTGGGGTGAGAGCCAGGAAGACCCTTAATATCCAGTAGCAGCCCCACCGCCACCCCACCCTCATCCTAAAGCCAGACCAAAAGAGGTGACTGGGAGCCGTGATGCAGTGAAGGCTCAGAGTGCTGGGGCCTCTTTTCCCGATAGGACTTATGGACAGGCAGTGAATGGCCCCCACCTTGGGGTCTGGCAGCCCTGGAAGGACCAATGCACTAGGACCACCTTCCCAGAGATGATTCCTGGCTTCCTAGGAATTGAAGCTGGTCAGAGGAGTGGTCTCAGAAGGTCTTGCTGGCTGGTGGCCAAGCAGCCCCTTCCTCTCCACTGTCCCAGCTTCTCTGTCCTCAGTGGGGTGGGGGGCAGGTAGGTACTCACGCTGAATGGCAGCTGAGAAGAAGCAATCATAGAACATGGTGCCCACCTCGCCTGCCCTCCCCACCTCCCACCCCTGTATCCAGGGGAGCCTCCCCAGTGCTCCTGGCTCCTGGCCCACCTCTTTGGGAACAGCAGGGTGCGAGGGCGGCTTTATACTCACAACCTTGAGAAGCTAATCCCCCAAGTGGATGCAGAGCTCACAGCTGCCCTCTTGGAATAAACATGCCCCTCCCAGTGGGAGTGGCCTGAACAGGGCCTTCTGGGGGCTGGGGTTACACTCTGGGGTCAGGAGGGAAGCTGACCAGAGATGCTAAAGGGCAGGTGAAGGTCAAGTTTCAAGCACATCTCAATGAGTGATTAACGGGAGCTGGGTGGTAGGGTGCAGAAGGTAATGTCCCTCAGAGGTGCTGGCTAGGAGACCCTCACCCCAGCAGACCACTCATGTGGTCTGGCATGCTCCCAGCAGTTTCAGAGGCTGGGGTAGGGCTGGGGACACACATGTACTTGCCCTCCCTTTGAGATGCTGCTATAAGAAGCCTAGGTCTCAGTCCCACTTCCTGGGGCTCCTGGCAAGATTGGGGGGGGGGGGCAAGGAGGACTAAAATTAACTGTAGTGTTTCTAATGCCCCAGGAGCTGCAGTAGGATCTTCCTGGGCTGCTGGAGATGAATAAAACTTTTATTAGTGCCCCCTACCCCCAGCCCTGATTTCAGATAAGACAAAAGGCCTAAGGAAAAAGGAAGTGACTTGTCCAAGGTAACCCAGGCCAGGACATAGGCCCATGTCTGTGCCCACGTGAACTTCATACCATGCATAGAACCCAGAGTCACAGGTTATGCCTGAGCTAAGGCCCCAAAGGGGAGTGGTGTGCAAGCTCAGGTATGTGGGTACAGGGGCCTAGTGAGACACCACAGGTCCAGAGCACCTGAGGGTGGGGCTCAGCCTCTAAGGGAGGACTCTCATGGGCCGCAGGTGGGGCGGGCATGAGGACAAACATGCCTGCTTGGCCAGTTGCATCTGCAGCGAGGTCCAGGAGACAGGGATTCCTGTTCTACTAGAATCTTCCCTTGCATGCACTTAGGTTTCCCTAAGCCTTGAGGGTGGAGGCCCTCACTGAGACAGCCTCCTGGGAGAAACCTGAGAAAACCCTGAGTCACATGAGGGGCCTGACATACCTGGGAGTCTGTGGGGCACTGGGAGCCAGACACAGTCCAAGAGATGGTGCTCAACCAGGACACCCATGGCAGGTTTGGCCTGGTGAAGGGTGGGCAGCGAGTGGGGGTGCTGGCCTCAGATACCTCTTAGGTCTAGAGGTATCTGATAAAAACACCAAGGCTGATCCTTGAGCAGGGCCCTCAGCAGCTGGAGGCCTAGGGACCTGCTAAAATCAGACAACTGCCTGGGACAGGGAAGCCTAGGAAGTAGTCTTGCTTGTTTCCTGCTTCTGGGGTAGCTCCCAAGGCTGGGACCCCCATATTTGCCAGGCCAGGATGGCAGGCCAGGCCGCACATGAGGATGAACAGGTGAGGTTCAAGAATCTACTCCTCAGGGGGGTTTTCCCTGTGTGTCCCTTGTCTGTGTCTTGCCTGAGCTGTGTGTGTATGTTGAGAGGGTGGGGGTGGGGAGGACATGGAGTCTTGACAGTGTTTGCATCTGTCTGTCTGCCAACTCCATTCTGGGCATGTGCCTGAGATCAGGGAGGGCCCCACTGTCTCAAGTCTCTAGTCAGGAAGTGGCAGCTGATTTCCTGTCCCTCAATCTAATGAGCCTCTCTTCCTCCCTAGGCCCCGCATTTCCCCTTCAAGATCTACTCATGCTTCAAATCCCACAAGCTACTTGGGGGAGGCTGAGGGAGTCTGCTAGCCACAGACAACAGATGGGGCAGTCTAACCCTCTCCCTCCTGGTCTAGGAATGACTTTCATCAGGGGCTCCTGGAGGGGGCCTGAGGCCCTGCTGCCCCCAGGGTCCTGGTTCCCTTGTTTGTCCTGGCCTTGGTTTCTCCATCTATGGGAAAACTTTACGCCCCCACCCCACCCTTCATACCCTTCTCCTGGACACAAGATTTTTGGGCTCCCAAGGACTCCAAGTGAGAAAGAAGCAGGGAAGAGGAGTTCCCTGGTGGTGCAGTGGCTAGGCTTTGACACTCTCAATGCCACAGCTTTGGTTCGATTCCCAGCCAGGGAATTACTGCTCCCCCACCCCCACCCCCCAAAAAAAAGAAGCAGGGAAGAGAGGCTGGACACAATCTGTCATTCAGCCTAGCCCCATCCCCAGTGGGCAGGCTTGGTTTCACTGTCCTGGGGATGCTGCCAGGGCCCACAGCAACCTCCTTGCACCTTAAGTTTCCGGGAAAGAATCTGGTGGCCTCTGAAGATGGGATTCATGGATCTAGAGGTTTGTTTCTGAGCAGGGAAACCTGAGCTGCTTTTCCATCACCTCCAAAGTCACCTTAGAGCAGAGCCAGTGAAGACCAAGCTGGATGACCTGCCTTCTGGTGCTGCTCCCAGCTGCCTCCAGGTCCAGGTCCATGCCCCTCCCTCCCTGCCCTCTCCCTTCAATTCCCTAGGTCCCTGGTCAGCTCAGATTGCTTCTGGCCCTGGAAAAGCCACAGGCACCTTGCTGCAGCCTTTGCTGGTGTCACTTACACCCCCACCCCTTCCACCCAGGGACTGGGTCACATGGCCCAAAGGTTACCCCTTAGATGCAAAGGGACAATGGGAGAGGTCATGTAGAAACCCTAGGAAATCACAAATGCAGATGGGGAAGGGGTCAACAGAGCAGCAAGTGCAGTGGCAACACACCAGCCAACCTCCCCTTCCTCAGAACAGATCTAGGAAGCATCACCCAGTCACCTTTCCAGAGACATGCTCACTACTCCAGAGCCAGGAGCAGCAGGAAAATGTAATCCCCCAGGACCACTGTGGAAAAATGATTAACCCACTGCGTGCGCAACCAAAGAAGGGATCCCAAGAGTCATCTCAATAGCTCAGAGCATCCTGTAGCATTACGGGAGGACTAAGGGTCAGGGGATGGATGAAGGCCACCTCCCTGGGCCCCACAGCTAGTGAAAGTCCTGCCCAGGCCTGTCCGACCCAAAGACTTCTCATGGCTTTAACCTCTAAGCATGGGACCTCCTTGGGAGAGCGCCAGGAGGAGCTGGAGAAGCTGAGGGGAAGAGAGGAGGTAGGCAAGACTTGGGGAGTTCTGGGGCCTAGAGCTATGTGCCCATTCCAGACCCTTGCTCTAGGGACCTTGGACCAGAAGGCAGCTAAACCTGGCACCCAGAAGGTCCAGGGTCAATCAATGTCCTGGAGGCTGAGCAAAGCTCTCCAGTGGTGCCAGGGAAAGCCTCCTGCCTCCTCTTGGCCACCCAGGGTTGTGAGGTCTGTGCTGTGTCAGGCTAGCCCTCACAAATAATGGAGGTGGACATCATTATTGGTATCATTTTACGGTGTGATGTATATGAGGAGGGAAAATAAAGCAAAATAAGGAAACAGAATGAGAGTAGGGGTGAGGAGGTGAGGGCATCAGGGAGGTGGCATCTGAGTAGAGACTGGAAGAACACAAGGGATAAGCCACCAGAAAGTCTAGGATGGGAGCATTCTAGGAAGAAGGCATTGAGAGTACAAAAGCCTAGAGGCCAGACTGAGCCTGGGGGTTTCCAGAAACACAGGAAGGCCAGTGGAGTTGGAGCAGGGGTGCGAGGGGGCAGTGGGAGCAGGCACATAGCAGGCCTCACAGGCCAGAGTCAGAAGGCTAGGTATTCATCAGCAGGGGCACAGAGTGTATGGAGCTTTTAAAGCCCTCTTCTGTGGGAGGGGACACAGCGGGCCACATCTCCTAGTGCCCAAGAAGCCCATACCGGGGTTTCTCAGAGAGTGACCCAGGGCCCCCTGACCCAGAATTATCTGGATTGAGTTGGGATGTGACCTACCTAATCAACAGTTGTCAAGAGGCTCCCTCTAGCTGCTGTAGGGGCCAAACTGTGAAGGGTAAGGGTGGAGGGGGGACCAGGATAGGAGCCATGGAAGTGGAGAGATGATGGATTCTGGCTGGATTTAGGAGGTGGAGCCAAGAGTCCTCACTTGCTGGAAGGTGGGTAAACAGGAATCAAGGCTGACCCAGGCTTAGAGCTGGCATTAAAAAGGATGAGGAAACCTCAAAGGAGCGTGGATTTGAATTGGGAGAAACCCAGAGGTCCATTTAGCCATGGTGGCTTGAAGGCCTTTTCGACCAAGTGAACGGTCACAGGAGGATGGACACAGGATCCTGGTGTCCAGGGCCATGGCCCAGTGCACAGCCCTCAATGTGGGTATTATTAGCATAGAGGTGGCATAGAAAGCAGAGACAATGGACAAGGCCACTATGAAGGGTGAGTCACTGGATTGGAGAAGAGGCCCCAGGCCCAACAAGGTCATTGCTGACGAGGCTGAGGAGATAGAGGAAGCAGTAGACAGAGAAGGGATGGCAGGGAGGTGGGCGGAAACCAGAGCAGGAGGGTGTCTCTGGAAGAACAGTGACCTCAACTGGGACACTGGGGAGGAAAGGAGCAGGCGGCTGAGGAGAGAGCCTGGGATGAGGAAGGAAGGATGAATCCTTTGTGGAATTTTTACTTAAAGGGAAGAGAAGACATTGGTGGTAGCTGAAGTGGGTGCAGAGCCTGATGGGTCCTGGTTAAAAGGGGAGTTGTTTCATCTTTGTGGACAGGTGGAAAAGAATGTAAAATAGGGACCAAGCGACAAGGCCGGGATGGCAGGAACAAGTACTGGAGGGGGTGGCCTGGGACACACGAAGCTGGTGTGTGCAGTTGGACCCCAGGAGCTGGGAGGCTGGCTGGGGGCAAGATGGGGACCCTCTCATCATGTGATGGTGATATATCTGCAGTGAGGTCAGCAGGAGGGTCAGGGGTCAAGAGTGCTGAGAGAAAGGGAGGTGATGGAGGGGAGAGGAGAAGGGGCTTCTGGGAGAGTGAGGGGCATGCTGGTGATGTAGCAGGATCACTGGGCAGCACTGAGAACCCACCAGAGAGCTGTGGCCTGGCAACCTTGGCCATGCCCACAGCGTGGCCTCTACCTGGTGTACTCAGCATGGCTCTCATGTGCCATCCTGCCATACCATCTGTGTGGTAAGAGTCACTGCTCTGAGCCGCTGAGTGTCCCCACTCCTGGGCTCTCCCTGGGAACCCCGACACTGCTAGGAGCCTCCAGGATGCTGCTGCCCAGGGTCCTGACTACATCTGTTCTGGTCCCATGGGCCATGTAATTTGCCACAGATATGACTCTATCATCCATGGTCCTAAACTCAGTCTTGACCTGCTCCCTCCATAGCCCCTTAGGATGCCCTGTGACCCCCACCGCTTTCTCCTTCCACTGAGGGAGGACCAGGTCAGCCTCAACTTGGGGTTTTGCCACATCTTCCCTCCTCTGCAGGGCACACTGGAAACCACTAACAATACCCAGTCCTGATTTGAGCTGCACCCTCCCTCAGGGGAGTAACTGCCTGTCCCGACTCTCTGCTCCTGGTTCCCTGCACAGCCTGTCCCTATCCTGGGAGAAGCTGGGATGTGGGTTAGATGATCTAGGCAGGAACCATGAGTACCATGACCCAAGCTTCCTGGTCATTTGCTCCATCATTGTGAGGGGCGGCCATTGTGAGAAACAGGAGCCCTTGGCCACATGCTCTTGAACTTGTCCAGCCAAGAGCCCCACATGGCCCCTAAATCCTGCCAAAAATGAAAGAGGAGGAGAAAGGAGGTGATGCCTTTTTCCAGCTGATCTCCCTGAGGTGCCTCCCCAGGCTTCTCACACACATCCCCTGAGCACACAGCCATTATGATCCCTTTCTGGATAAGGAAACAGAGACAGGGTGGACAAGGGGCTGGTGAGTAGCGAGGCAGGACTAGAGCACAACAGTTGTGTGTTCACACTCCTCTCCAGCACATGTTTGTGAACTTTAATTGCACTGCCCAATCCTTTCTTCAAGTGACATCTTACTTGGGGATAGACAGACACATCTCTAAGACATGCCTTGGTAGGGAGCAGCTGAGGGTACAGAGGCCTCCCTGCCTGACCTGACAACTCCTTCCCCAGAGACATGTCCTGCAAATCCTGCCCGGGAATCCTGGAGAGTTTCAAAGTTGCTGTCCTGGTGATAGGCACAGTAAGTGACAGTGAGAGGGCATCATCACTGTGCCTCACAACCAAGCTCTCAAAAGCTCCTCCCGGAGTTGTTCACAGAGCATCCTGGCTCTGCACACATATCCACTTACCCGAGACGGTGACCACGATGTACTGCTGGGACGCTGGGGATGGGGCAGGTGTGCCAGCTGACTGTGAGGGCGTGGGGGCAGCCGGGAGCTCCGTCACAAACTGCTTCTGGTTGCCTGGTGGCTGTGCCTGGGGCTGGGGGCTCTGCAACTCGGTGACATACTGTGGTTGGGGGGTAGCAGTGGTGGCAGATGGCTGGGGTGCTGCTGATGGTGGTGGCGGTGGCTGGGGCTGGGCCTGTGGTGGCTGGGAGGGTTGTGGGGCTGCCTGTAGCTCAGTAACGTATGCCTGTGTTGCCATGCCAACAGTGGGGAAAATGATAATAATAAGGCTTTTTTTTTATTCCTTGGGATAAAGAAGGGGAGGGCAAAGAGGAGGAAAAAAAAAACAGCAAAAGAAGGAAAAACAAGAATTAATCTACAAGCAGAAGAAACCAGGGACAGCTCCTGGCTCCCTAGAGACACATTTGGGTTCATCAGTAACTTAATTAAATCCTGAGGTTGGTGGCCAGATATAACCATCCCATCACTGCAGGGGCACTGAGTATGGACTAAGGCTGGTCTGCACCTCTTCCACTTACCCTTACCTAGGACTCTGGCCTTCTTCTGTTCCAGCTCCTGGTGTCTAGCGGACCCCTGTGCTTGGGGAAACTTGGCCCCTCACCCGGGGACAAATGATACAGTTCTCTTGAGGGCTCCTGTAGGCTGGACACTGTATTGAGTGCTTTCTTTACATTATTTCATTTTAAACTTTGCAACAATCACATCTAAGTTTGGGTTCAGTCAGATGAGGATCTGACACTCAGAGAGATTAAGGAGTTTACTCCAGGCCACACAGCAGGGAAGCAGCAAAGCTGATTCTAGTCTAAACCATGGGTGCTCTGAGCACTTGACTAGTCAGCTAATTGCGGGAAAGGAAAAGTTGTAGGGAAAGTAGTCTATCAGCCAGCCTGTGCTAGCTCCCTACCTGCCAACCATCTGGTCTTGGTTTCTTGGCTGAGTATAATTCCCAGTAGGATGCAAAACCAGGAAGGTATCTGAGTCCAAAACCCCCCTGAACTGTTTGTAGCCACAGAGGCTTTCAGGCCTTTGCACAGGGGTAGCTATAGGTGGACATACCAGATGTGAGTTCATCACAAGGAGGGTGCCCTTCTGGGGCCACAGGGAAGGCCCAGCAGCTGCTGCTGCCCTCAGAATGTGGTCCATCTGACCAGGCACTGGCAGCTTTTCTGGCTGCTAAAGGGTCATGGTCCCTCTCCCAGGTGCTGGACTAAGAAGCAAGGCCTCCCTCTTGCTAGGCCTCATCCCTCCCCTTCCCCCTAAGCCCTATGTAGGCAGGGGATAGGGAGATAGTTGTGCCCCCCCACCCCCACCATGCACTAATGCACCCCATTACCAGCTCCTGAGCATCTAAGGCCAGTGGAACAAATGCTTGAGTGGTTCAGAGGTAAAGTTCCAGCCCCACACCTTCTTGGCCCTACCTTGCCCCTGAAGTTACTTGAATTTGAGAGTCCTGCCTGAGGTCTGACTAAGAGTGGGAAGGAGGAGAAAAACAACTAATACTCCTTGACCAGAAGCCTCCAAGGGCTTTGCAGCATCATGAGGGAGGAGCCCAAAAGGGTGCACAACTGGGGAGGGAAGGATTTGACCCCCAGACATGCTCTTAGCCCCCAGCCCTACTGAGAGAGCCAGGCTTATTTCTCACAATCAGTAGATTTTCAGGTGGGGAGACCTAAAGGTCACCCCCATCCCCAGAGATTAGCCAACTGCCAAGAGGCCTATTAGAGCAGCAGAAATGGGGAGCGGGGAACCCACCCGAGAAACCTGAGAGATGCTGGGCAGGACAGTGGTTTCTCTGTACCTCTCTTCCTGGGATTCCCACTGTGCCCTCTGATGCCAAACTAGAGATGTCCAAGTCAGCAGGGGGCAAGGCAGATGAGCAACAAGCCCTAGATGGGGCTGATGTACAACTTGAACTTAGCTATCTCCTAGCTGTCTGGCTTGGGGAAGGGCCTCCCCTCCCCAGGCTTCTACTGCCCCTCCTGTGAAATGGGAAGACAGCAGGCCTACAATGCAGGGTTGCTGAGAAATTTAGTATGGTCATGCGGGCAAGTGTGGCCCAGCTGACTGTAGCCAATCAGCATCCATCTGCCTGCCATCAACCCTGGCCTATCCCTTAATTCATGAACACACAACTGACCTTTCTCTGAGCCTCAGTTTCCCCACTTGTCACCTGGGCATGATGGCCAATACATAAGGCCGTTGTAAAAATCTGATGAGATCAGCTCAGCACCCAATGAATACTGAGAAGTAGAAACTGCTATTGTTATTATTCACTCAACAAGTATGTGCCAGGTGGGGATGGAGGAGGAAGGAGACAGGCATGATCCTCCAGCTCCTGAAAAGAGGAACTGAGGCACTGTCAGCATCACCTGAACATAGTTAAATGTCAGTTCCCAGGTCCCACTACCCAGAGTCTGCGATGGCCTGGAGTTTACTGTCTGATCTACCCCCCCACCCCTAGATGATTTAGAAGCAGGTGGTCCGGAGGGCATTTTCTGAGAAACCCTTGCCTGGACTTCTTTGGCCCTAGGAGAAATGACCCCTTATGACTCCATTCACCAGAAAAGGGCTTTATAAACTCCACACTCACTGGTACTTTCTCTTCCTCCAGATACAAAGCCCACAGGCTGCATTTTTTCTGCTCAGGGGCAGGAGGAACAGGCAACAATGAGGGCTGAAAGGCTGAGCTCAAAAAAGAAGAACAGGGGGGCGTTCCCTGGTGGTGTAGTGGCCTAAGGCTTCGGCGCTGTCAACACTGCAGCTTGGGTTTGATAACCAGCCAGGGAACTACCCACATAAAAAATAAAGGAGGAGGACGAGATGGATAAAACAGTTAAACAAACTTCTCTATTAGAGGCCTTCTTAGCACTGTCATTGTCAGTCTCCAGAAAAGGCAATACAAGGATGCCAAGTTTCCCATATTTATTTGACCAAGAAACCCTCCCCCCCCCATTTATGGAGGACTAGGTTAAGCAGAGTTCTATAGGATGTTCCCTACAGAGGAATAAGTCAAAAATTTCTATACAGCATGAGGTGTTCCCCATCTCTTTGAACATGAGATCCCTTTCCTTAAGAGCAGGGCACATAAAATAAGGGAATCACTAAGCAAAGCTGTTCCTTGGCAATGAAACTGCCAAGAAAAGCACCAATGGCTGCCCTCTCTTCAAAGCCAATAACTATGTTTTGGGAGAATGATTCAATTACTCTAGATCAGGGGCTGGCAAACCTCTGTAAAGAGCCAGACAGTCATTTTTGGCTTTGTGGACAGACAGTCTCTGTTGCAATAACTCAGCTCTGCCACTGAAGTGTGAAAGCAGCCATAGATGCTATGTAAACAAGTAAGTGTGGCTGCGTGCCAATAAAACTTTCTCAACAGAGATTGAATTTCATATAATTTTCACATGCCATATAATTTTCACATGCCATGACATATTATACGTGTCATGAAATATCCATCTTTGGATTCCGTCCTCCCCTCCAATCATTTAAGAATGTAAAAATCATTCTTAGGGAGTTCCCTGATGGTGTAGTGGCTTAAGGCTTCAGCGCTGGCGCTGTCAGCACTGCGGCCTGGGTTCGATTCCCAGTCAGGGAGCTACCCACATACCAAAAAGCAAAAAAAAAAAAAAAAAAAAAAAAATCATTCTTAGTTCACAGACCACAGGTGGTGACCATAGTTAGCAACCTGTTTTGGATACCAGATCCTATAACCAAATGGTTTACATCTTGAATAAGGCCATTTGGAGGAAAGGGAAAGAAAACTCACCCTCCTCATCTGTAGAATGACTTCAATAAATAAGTTATGGGGGAATAGGAAAATTAACTATAATGATTTGGGTTTCCCTCATTCTCTATGTCCTGTTAGTTTCTAAGACTTGTCAATAACTCCTCCAAAATAGACCCTAAAGTTGGGCACTTTTCTCCATCTTCATCAACACCCTGCTAGTCTGAGCTGCCATCCTCTCCTGCCTGGACCCCTACCTCTGCCTTGTCATTAGCTCCTGGCTTCACTCTTCACTTTGAAAACACAAATACTATCTTGTCACTCTTTTATTCAGAAGGCACCAAGGCTCTCCATCACAGTGAATGATTAAAATCCAGAGCCCTTCTCATGACCTACAGGGCTCTGAGGGACCTGGCCCCTCCAGTCTCTGCCTTTCTGTCTTAGAAGTTCTGCACCCTGATCCTCCACCACTGGCTCCTTCTTATTATTCAGGTCTCAGCTCATTTGTCACCTTCTTGGATTTCAAGTGCTCCCTCCTCCCCCTATGACTCTGAAACATACTCCTGTTTTATTTTCTTCCTGGTCCTGTATTTCCTTGTTTATTTTCTTATTCATAGTTCCTCTTCTCTACACTACCAGTCAGGAAGCTCCCTAAGGGCAGAGGCCTGGCCTGCTTTGCCCAGCACTCCATCCTCAGCTCCTAGATCACAGTGGGAGCTCAGCTTTTACTGTGAAAAGAGTGTCCATGGCCAGGAACACACTGCTCATGAGTGTCGAATCTCCTGATTGGTGAGACCTTGTGAAAAAGTTACTGCTTCCTGCCAGCAGCAGGCTTATTACAGGGTGAGTGATGCCTACTGGTCCATCCAGCCTCCTAGGCCAGGAAGACTATGCAATGTGCAGCTGTTATCTACAGGCCATGTCCCGGGGCGGGTGGGGTGGGGGGCGGGCGGGTGTCTGCCTGGCTCATTCCCTGTCCTTGGCCCCAAGATGCTAAGGCATGTATGGGCAAGGAGGGCCAGGACCTCAGCTCCAGAGATACCTTTCCCATGACTTCCACACCCCCAGCTCACCCAGCTGCCTCCTGGAAAGTTTCAGGTTGAGTTGGGGCCTAAGGTTCAGCAATACATTTTCTTTCTGGCTACTCTCCTAAAGGCTTTAGGAGAGTGACACTTTCCCACTAGGCACTGGGATCCTAGCAACCAGCTCCTGGAATCCCTGTCACCAGTCACACAGCCCAGCAAGCAAGTCAACCTTTTGAGCCACCACTAGGCTTTCAAAATGATAAAAATAAACACCATCGGTGTAATTCGATGCAATTCAGAGGGTTGAGCAGGAAGCAACCATCATTATAATAACAGTAGCAGCATCCAAAGTTTGAGCAATTACTATATATTTGATGCTTAACTTGTATGCTCTTATGGGATCCACAGAACAGTAACATGAAATTAAAATTATTACTTAACTTCTCTGAGGCCCAGAGAAGTTAAGTAACTCACCCAAGATCACAACATTAGAAAGCAGTTGATGGTTTTAAGGACAAGCAAACCAAACCAATGTTCCCTACCCTAGTCAAAGGACACCCCTGGGCTTGAACCCTTCAAATGTAAAAGTTATGGGGGGTGAGGGGCAGCCATCAAGAGTAGATAATTGGAATCAACTCTTCCTGCTCAAAATTCACCTAACAGGTGGTAATGATGTTTCTGGCAACTTGGTTATTTCTAGACTTTTACTGAAAATTAATCTCCATCTTTCCTAACTTTCCCACCTCTTAAAAAGGGCCTGAACTAGGAAAATTCCCTGGAGAAGTGAGACCCCACCCCCACCCCAGCTTTATCTGAAATTCTGGGAAAGCTTTGGGAGAGCCTGAAACAAGATCCTTCTCCTTGAAGATTATTCATTGATTTTAAAAGTGGCAGTTTGCACACCACTGCTCAGTGCTGCTGACGCCAAGCTCCAAAGCAAGATGGAGAATAAGGAAAGTGGAGTTGGCCTGGCTGGCTATTTAAAAAAAAAGTCTCCCTGGAGCTGGCAGATCTTGTTGCCTGCCAAATCACTCACTCTCTTAGATTCTCCTCTAACAAACTTGGAGTACTTACTTCCTTTTCCCTCTGACCTCGGTATCCCCCTCCTGCCCACGTGGCTCTGAAGGCTGGTACCTCCTCAGTGACATGTGACTCAAGTGACACTAACTTCACTGACACAAAAACATGTGTCTAGCCAACAGAAGCAGCTTAAGAACTCAGGCGCCATTTGCTTCCCATTCCCAGAAAAGGAGGCCTGGATGAGCAGAACTGCTAGGAATGGTCCCATGTCCAGTGACAAGTCCCCTGCCCAGAGACCACACCAGGTCTAAGACAGCATCAGCCCACAGAGATGTAATCAAGTTTCTGTTCCTCTAACTCAGTCGTTAAAGATCACTCCTCCCTGCTGCACGGGCTTTGCTTTCTGGAAACCAAGTCCTCCAGTCTAAAGCCATATTCCTAGCTCACAGCTTCTCCATGAAACTTTGTCTCTCTCTCTGCCTCTGCTCAGGAGCCTATAGAGGGCTGAAATAAAAACTAGCTAATAGTTAATCTATCAAACATTCAGAAACAGTAAATAGGGTAAAAGTTCAAAGATGAACCTTAAAGAGATTTCTGAAAGGAATGAGGAAAAGGAGAGATGGCAATGGTTCTTCCCATTTTACAGTAAGGAAAACGGAGGCCTCATCTGCGGCAGGTACTGAATGCTGGGGAAGACTGGGGAAGTTTCAAAGGTACGAGACTCAGGTGGTCTCCCATAGCTTCAGACAGCAAGCAGGTAGATGTAGGCGGTAGCAGCCCCACCCGGTTCCTGGGGCAGCCGCTGGCCCCACCCACATCTTATAGGCTGGCCCCGCCCTCCCACCTCGGCCCCGCCTCACCCCTCCCTAGGTTCTATTGGCCCAACCTCACTAGGCCCGCCCCTCCGCACCTCCCCATATATAAAAGCCCCCCGCCCTGTCCGACCGACCTCCACTCGCCGACTGCCTGCGAGCGCCCGCCCCTATCGGGGGCCGGGCCCGGGAGCCCGGGAGGGTGGTGTCGCCCCAGCCGGGGCCCGGCCCCCTCCCCCACAGCCCCGACAGTCGCCGCCGCCATTTTGACCGCCCGCCCCTTCTCCGCGGACTATGATTACAGCGACACCCACTGCCCGGGTCCCACTGCCTTCCTTGGCCCGGCCCGCCACCCCAGGGCCGCCCCTGTTACCTTGGCTTCTCCACACTTCTGTCCGCAGAGGGCTTTCCAGAGGTCTCGGAGACGATGTTGGGAGTGGGACGGGACGTGCCGGGGTCCCCGGGCCTGGCCGGGGAGGAGGGGGTGGGGGTCGGCCGGGCAGTTGTTGTTGTTGACTCGCGTTGCCGGGTTGCTTGGTCGCCACGACTACCGTGGCTATGGCGCCTCCGTTTCCCTCACCGGGGCAACTGTTGCTACCCACCCTACTTACGTCACGGGTCGGGGGCGTGGTCCAGG
>PVJL010012162.1:0-38684 GCA_004026885.1 Lyroderma lyra
TAAACCACAGGATGCCCAGAACTGTGGGCATCGTGGTCAATGTCACTCCAATGTCTGTAGATGCCAACATAGCTAAGAAATAGTACATGGGCTCATGGAGGTTATTATCATCTCTAATGAGAAAGAGAAGGGTGCCATTGCCAAGAAGTATGGAGATGTAAACCACTAAGAATGGGATGGAGATCCAATGATGTACCTTTTCCATGCCTGGGAAGCCAGTAAGCAGAAATGGAGAAACAGTGGTGTTGAGCAACATTGCAGGCTTTGAAAAGAGGCAAGTATTCTCTTCAGGTATGGAATAGAAGTTCTAGTTTTTTAAAAGTTGCCCCTTGAGTGTACTGCCTGCTTATATAATGTCTTTCAGTCTTGACCTCCAGGGACAGCAAGGATGGTAATTTAGTCATTCCCTAGAAATTCCTAGGTATGGGAGAACAGAATGTATGAAGAACTCCACATAGGGTTACTGAACAATATGCTGGACTACAGCAATACATGCAAAATAGACACAGTTGATGTCCTTATAAATTATATAACCAGAAAAAAAAAAGAAAGAAAGAAAAACAAAAAATCAAAGAAGAAACCATTGTGTTTTAATAGTGTCATAGTGACAATCATGTTTTAACTTACAGGGTGGTTTTTATGGTTCTCCTTGTTCTGACTGGAGGTATCAAGAGTAGATGTACAGGTTTCCCACAATATATGAAACATAGAACATCAGTAGAAAATTTGTCTTGAGCAGTGGTGGAAGAACAAGTATTAACATCCTAGGAAAAAACAAATAACAAATACATAAACTAGAAAATAAAGGAAATAGACTTTGTTGATTTGAGGAAATTACTAAGACTAAATCTGTATAGCTGGAAGGAAACCAGTTGATAAAATTCTAGAGACTTTTGAGAGGCTACAAAAAAGATATCAGTTAATCGTATGTTTATGTCCAGAATATCTAGACCTCAAAATCCATGTTGTGTAGCATCACAGTAATTTAGCTATTGATGTGCTCAAAGAATTCAAAATTTCATAATATGGATATGAAAATAAGCATTTGATGATGAGGTTTGAAAGCACTATTTGTTAACAGTACAAGATAAAATATTATTGGCATATCAACTCTTTGGAGATACAAAAATAGAAATTACTTAGTCAAGTTCAAGGAAAATAGTTTTTAAAAGTTGTAGACACCGATGAAATTTAACAAAATTGGGAGGACTCTGTGATGTATTTGAGTTTTAAGGTATCAATTAGTGCAGGCAGCCAATCTCTGGGAATAAAAATAAGAAGAAAATAAAGCAACATGCGCTGCTGGCTCTGGCATCAACTAGAGAGACATGGGTCTACCTTCCGTTATAGTTGGTATGAATTGTTTATCTTACATGCTTTGAAAAGAATCTTGGTATAAATTTAATGATGACTCCCTGGACTACTTTTGCCCATGAAAAACGTCTGCAGATAAATGTGCTTTTACAGAAGAATTTGACTATAGTTCCAGTTCTGCTTCTTTTGTAATACTAATGATATTGAGCGTGTCACTTAATCTTGGGCTTTGGTTGCATTATATTTAAAGGGTATTAATAAATTCTGCCCAGTCATGCTCTTAACACAGGTTGTGAAAGTGGGATGAAATTGCAAATAGGGAATTGCTTTGCCAGGGATAATTTATTCTTCATTTTTGAAGTTTTGTTATTATTGAGAAGAGCCTCCTCACTCTCTGTTTGGAGGGTATATACTAGTTTTGGTCATTCATTCTGAGATGTGTCAAATTTTCTTAAGAAGCTTTGAGAATAGATATAAAATAATAGGGTTTTGAGAAGACTAGATTTGACTCTAAAAGTACTAACTAAAGTTCATCTGACCAGTGGATAAAAGATGGTGTCTGAGTGGAAAGGTAAAGGAGAGAAAAAATGGTTGGTGAGTGAGTGTAGGGACTTCTGAAGGTAGCTACAGAAAACATCAAACCTGGAGAACTGGGCTTGGAATAAGTTGAAGGAAAAACAGCTGTCTCCACAGGGTTGAGAAGAAGAGGAATAGCTGACTCCTGTCTGTAAGTATGAGGCTCAGAAAATACTCAGTTTATTCAGGGTTAAAGAAGCAGAAATGGGAGTGGAGGCACCAGACAATGAAGATAGAATTAAAAAGCAACTGCAAGAAACAAATAATTAAATTTCCATTATGTATCAGGACAGTAGTGAATGTGCCTTCCTCCCTCCCCACCCCACCCTTTGCTCTTTCTTTCTCCTTTCTTTGTAGAATTCTTACAATAACTTTATTTCCTCCACTCTGTGTTGTTTACATGTCCAGGGTGACAACTACATTTGGCAAATGACAGCATCCTTTTTATGTACTGTGGATTAGAAAGACTGCAGGAATGGGTGAAATCTTTCTAGTATTTACGTGTACTACCAAGGTTGCTTCCACTCGGTTCTGTTTTTATGTTTAAAAACTAGCACTTTTATCTGATTTATTCAAAGCTGTTTTTGTTGTACATGAGATTACCCATGAGTTCTGAAGAGGTCAAAAATCCTAGATTTTTCCTCATTCCCTACAGTCACCCATCATCTCCCAGAATCTCTGTTTTAGTTTGGATGTGTTTTTCTATTGAGGAGAAGCTAATTCCCAGGGTTTCAAATCTCGCCATAGACATCCTGCTTTGACTTCTGTCTTTCAGTTTCCCTCACCTTCCCTTGTGCCCTTTTCTTTCACTTTTTCTGACACTTCCTCTTCTATCTCAAATACTCAGTCTCTTCCTGTTTTGTTTCTTTTATCTCCTAACCATTGTTGCTTATCATCGCTTTCTCTATACTTCAAATTTTAGCTTACTCTTTTTTTTATTTTTTCTGTAAGAAAACCCACAGCTAAATTCTCAATACTTATGCTTGGTACAATGCCTAGCACATAATTTGTGTTCATTTTAAGCCTCTGAATGATTGGTTTTCCCACATACACCTATGGGTTATTATTGACCATTTTACTTGCCTGATTTTTAGCATGTTCTCAAATCATCAAAGCACATAGATTGATTGGTATACTTTACCAAGTGATTGATTGACTCTGAATACAAAGCCGTATATAAGCAGCACCTGAAAATGTCCTAAGGGGTGCAACTAGAGATATGAAAGAAAAATGCTGCCCTATTTTCAATTCAGGGGATGCCTGAATGCCTATTGCACTCTGTACTTTTCCATGTGCTAAAGATACAAAACTAATTAAATCACTAACAGTGGTCTATGGGCACACAGAACTCATACTCCACCCAAAATTAATTTTCACTTGGCTTATTAGTCTTGGGTGATGGTCAGATAGTGACTTCTCTCCAGAAAGTGTCTGAAACTGATAATTACAGAGCTACCCCTTCTCACACATTTGGAAGAGATTCTATCCTTGGCACTTCTCTGGACTTCTAGGGGAAAAGTCCATGCAAGACATCAGGGTTAGAATGAGGACCAGAGAATTTGCAAGTTCAGACATGAGGACAGCAAGAAATGCAAATGCATAATTCATTCCTGAATCTACACCTATCCTCTGGTATCTCCCATAACTCATCTTCGCCTTATGTGTTCCAGAATCTACCTTTGATTTTACTTTATATATCTGAGGACGCAATATTTAAGGAAACCAGGTTTTAAAGACCTTAACAAATAATACTATTACTTTTATCTTGCGGTGAAACCAAATTCCTACTTCCTGCCTTCTCTACTCTGATGCTTGCAGTGAGACTTCAGAGAAGAGTCATTAGATGCCCTTACTGACCTGAATTTTGGTTCTCTTTGATTCATCAGTTCCATCATCATGAATCTGGAATCCTTGTCAAGGATATTGTCATGACTTCTTTCCTTTCCTAATCTGCACAGAATTCTGGTTGGTAGGAACATTTATTTTAGAAGCTCCTCTCCAGGATCCAGTCTTGATTTAGGCCACCCATTGTGCCACCCTCTCTGTCCTCCCTTTCTCTCATCATGCCTCTCTTCTTACTTCCTTTTTATCTTTATGTGCACCCTCAGCTTTAGAGAGCTGGGGCTTTGAACAGCAGTCCCCAAGGTCTCTGTCTGTGCCCTAGCTTTTACTTCAGCCTTGTTGCTAGGAGAGTAATTCCTTATTTATTTCTACCAGCATATGGAAGAAAACATAGGCCAGTTAGGGATATGGACTGAAACAGAGTTCTTGAGGGATCACTATTTCCCAGCTGTCTATGAGAACTCCCAAACCCTGTCCCTATGATGAGGAATGTGTGCAAATTATAGGAGAACAGGACCCTAGTTTTGGAGAAGCAAATGCATCTACCTCCTCTCTTTTGCCTAGTTTTGTTGTCTGGCTGCAGCCAATGGGAACCCAGAACCTTGTCTCAGGGAATGGAAAGCTATACTTTCTAGTCTTTTATTTCTCCTTTTCTCTCTCTGTACAACTCCCATTTGCATGTTTTCCATAAGAAGGAAGAAAAGATGGGAGTTTTTTCCCCCTGAGATTGGTTTTGCCTATTTGTAAGCTTTATACAGTGGTACAGGTGCCCATTTGTAAAAATTTTATTTTCAAATTATACTTGATGTTCAATATTATATTGTATTTCAGGTGTGCACCATAGTAGTTAGACATTTATACAACTTACAAAGTGACCCTCCCATAGGTCTAGTACTCACTTGACACTCTACATAGTTATGAAAATATTTTTTACTATATTTCCTACTCTGTGGTTTATATTTTCCCTGACTATTTTGTAACTCCCAATTTGTATCTCTTAATCCATTTTTTACCCACCTTCCCAACCACCCTTGCACTGGCAATCATCAATTTGTTCATGGACGAGTCATTTTTAATTAAGTAATAAGTAAGATATGGAGGACAGAATCATAATGCCAAAGGCCTGGAAGCCAAGGGTCTTTCTCTCTTCAAAAAAAAAAATTACAATTCAGTATATATGTGATTAATGCCATGAATGTTGGAACATGAGTGCTTGGTTTGCATTATGACTCAGTCTCTCGCTGTGCCACTCTGGGCAAGTTATATAACCTCATTGTTCCTCATCTCCTAAATGCATGTAGTAATTACCATTGCATAAGTTGTGAGATTTAAACATAAATCATTTAGAACAGTATTTAACATGTAAAACCTCTCTATGTCAGATATTATTACCTCTGATATAATCAAATCATTTTACTTTAATGATTTGTATTCTGAATGATTTTTCTCCATTGAACATTGAAGTATTTGAGAAATAGAGTCAGACTCTCACAATTTTATGGCATATAGGTATGTAAATAGTCAAACTATAGAGTCCATGTAGTAGTCTCCAATTTCTGCTATTGGAAGTAGATGAATGTTTTTATTTATTTATTTATGTATTTATTTTTTAAATTATTATATTTAAGTCATATGACATTTTCTTTTCTTTTAATTCATTTTTATTGTTAGACTTATTGGGGTGACATCTGTTAGCAAGGATTTCATAGGTTTCAGGCTTGCAATTTACAGTGCATTCTCAACTTGATGTATAATAGGTTCACCACCTAATGTGACTTCTCTTTCCATCACCTTATATTTAGCTTCCCCTCCCTCCTCTCCCACCCCCTCCCCTTTCTCCCCTCCCTGACCCACTGGTCCCCAAATAAACATTAAACTATTGATTGTGTCCATGGGTTTTTTGTTTCTTCATTTCTTTTTTCTTTGCTTTCAGTTTTATATTCCGCATATGAGTTAAGTCATACAGTTCTTTGTTTTTTCTGTCTGGCTTATTTCACTAAGCCTGATGATCTCCAGGCCTATCCATTTTGTTGCAAATGGCAATATTTCATCTTTTCTTATAGCTGAATAATATTCCTTTGTGTATATGTACCACAGCTTCTTTATCCAGTCATCTGTCGCAGGACACTTTGGTTGTTCCCATGTTTTGGCCACTGTGAACAACGCTGCAATGAACATTGGGGTACATAAGTCTTTGCGGACAAAGGTTTTCAGGTTTTTTGGGTAGATCCCCAGAAGGGGGATTGCTATGTCAAATGGTAGCTTCATTCCCAATTTTCTGAAGAACCTCCACACTGCCTTCCACAGTGGTTGTACCAGTTTGCACTCCCACCAGCAGTATACCAGAGTTTCTTTTTCCCCACATCCTCTCCAGCACTTGTTATTCCTTGTCTTGTTGATAATAGCCATTCTAACAGGTGTGAGGTGCTAACTCATTTTGGTTTTCATTTGCATTTCCCTGATGGCTAATGAAGATGAGCATTTTTTCATATGTCTGCTGGCCATTTGTATTTCTTTGTGGGAGAAGTGTCTGTTTAGTTCTTCTGCCCACTTTCCAATTGGGTTGTTTGTATTTTTGTTCTTAAGTCTTAATAGTTCTTTATATATTTTAGATATTAGACCCTTATCTGATGCGTTATTTGCAAGTATTTTCTCCCATTCAGTTGGCTGTCTCTTTGCCTTGTTGATGGTTTCTTTTGCTGTGCAGAAGCTTTTTAGTTTGATATAGTCCTATTCATTTATTTTTGCTTTTGGAAGTAGATGAATTTAATGATGTGTTTCTGACTGATCAAGAGTAATTTTCATATACCGATTAATACCACTAACTCATAAGCACCATTTTACTTCGTAATAAATTTTAAAAGAGCTACTGCAATAGATTTTAGTCATGGATGTATAGAAGATATACAGTTTAACACAGAGATATATTTCTTTTATTAAGAAAATGATGAGATTCAATTTAATTACCAATTAAATTAAATTAATTTTATTTAATTATTTAATTTTTGATATAATGTCCTTGTTTACCAAGTTCCAGGTAGCCCTGCAGGACCCTCGAACCTCGGATTCCAAGTACATAGGTAACCTTGCTAAACTCATTTTCCCTCAGTAGCCCTGGCCTCTGGCTCAAGTACTGCACACAGTCCCCTAAGTTTTACAGAAGCATATAGTAGAGAGTTTCATTTAAGCAAGCAAACAAAAACCACTTTATATTTTATGAGTATTTCTTTTAAGTTTTTATTTCAAAATAATTATAAATTTATATGTCACAGAAAATATATAGGAAGGTCCTGTGGGCTTTTCACAAAGTTTTCACAGTGATAACATCTTGCATAACAATAACACAATATCCAAACAGGTTAATTGGTATTGGTACCATCCACAGAGATTATTTAAATTTCACTAGGTTTAATTTCTTTCTGGGTATGCATGTATAGCTTTATGCAATTTTATCACATGCATAGATTTATGTAAATAACACCACAATCAAGATACAAGACTGATCCATACCCACAAGGTGACCTGATTCTACTACCTTATAGACATACCTGATTTTGTACTTTTTTCCCTCTTTTCTGTTATTCTTAACCTCTAGCAACTACAAATCTATGCTCCATATATTAAATTTTAATACAAGAAAGTTACATACATGACATCATTGGCTTTTTTCTAACTCAGTAAAACTCTCTTGAGAAGTATCCAGTTGTATGTATTTAAAGTTTGATTCTTTTTATTGCTGAGCAGTGATCCATTGTATGGATATACCACTGTTTAACTCTTCACTGGTTGAAGAACATTTAGGTTGTTTCTAGTTTTGGGCCATTACCAAAAAAGCTGCTATGGATATTAGTATATACATTTTTGTATAAACATAACTTTTTATTCTTATGAGATAAATGCTTCCACTGTTTAACTCTTCACTGATTGAAAAACATTTAGGTTGTTTCTAGTTTTGGGACATTACCAAAAACGCTGCTATGGATATTAGTATATACATTTTTGTATAAACATAACTTTTTATTCTTATGAGATAAATGCCTCCAAGTGCAATTGCTAGGTCATAAGGTAAGTGCACGTTTAGTTTTCTAAGAAACTGACAAGAATTTGCCAGAGTAACTGTACCACTATTCCTGCCAGCACTGATGAATGCTCCAGATCACCCATATTCTGGACAGCACTTAGTGCTATCATTATGATTTTAAATTTAAGCCAGTCTGAGATATTATGATATCTGATTATGATTTTAATTGGCATTTTCCTCATGATTAATGGTGTTAAGATATCTTCATGTATTTATATGTCCTCTGTTCATTTTATTCAGTGAGATGTTTGTTCATATCTTTTGCCTATTTTCTATCTTTATTTTGAGAGTTCTTAAAATATTCTGTATTTGCTCTTTTGTTGGATAGGTTGAAAATATATTCTCTCATTTGTAGCTCATCTTTTCATCCTCTTAACAAGTGTTTTTTCTTTTTTTCATGTCAAATCTCAGATCAGGGTGGCAGCAAAATGGGTTTCTTCTTAGGCCTCCTTCTTTTGCTTGTGGATGAGTGTGTTCTTCCTGTGCCTGCACATGAGTTTTCTGTGCACACTGGGTGTCTGTGTGCACAGATTTTCTCTTCCTAAAAGAACACTAGTCATATTGGGTTAGGTTCCAATTTAAAAACCTCATTTTAAATTAATCACCTCATTAAGGGACATATCTCCAAATACAATCACATTCTGAGGTACTGAGGTCAGAACTTCAATATATACATTTTTGTGACAATCAGCCCATAACATCTAGTAACCAGTTGATTCCAGCAGGACTCATCTGGGTATCTGATTTGCAGTAAACATTACTTTTATCATAACAAAGCATGGTAACAACCAAAACATTACTTCAGAAACAGGAACTTTTTTCTTCTAATAATGTGTTTGTTTATTTTCCCCTAAATTTAGCAACAGGCAGGTTGGTTCCTATTAGAGGGACGAAGGGATGTGTGTGGTTGGCTAAAGCACTGTGTTGCAAGTATATTCACTGACTTTATAGAAAGAAGAGAGAAATTTTGGCAAGATGCACTCAATAGTGAGGCCTGCAGATTGTGGTTTCATCTTTGGTACAGGAGGAGAGTGACTGGCTTTTATCATATTGACTCTAATCCACCTTACTTTCTATTCTCAAAATAGGCTTGAGGTTAACCAACCAGAAAGTATAATTAGTATTCAAAAGACTTAGGCCAAGAAGATTATAAATTTCCTCTTGAGAGCAGCTGGGAGATATTTCACCTTTGAAGTAGACATGGAGGATAAATGGCCTTTCATAGGTTAAATCAGGGTCCCCTGTGGCCATAAAGATAAGTGCTCTGATTCCTCCCAAGTAAAACTGCCACCTGAGGCTTTATAAACTCCATCCCTTATTTGAAGAAGATGCTTTAAGATATGGAGGAGATTAAATAAGTGTGTTATCTTATTCACAAGACGGATTAAGATAGAGAAAATATTTCTTTTTTTTTTCTTTTTTAATGTAGGTATTTTCCTGGCTGGGAATTGAACCCAGACCACAGTGTTGACAGTGCCAAAGCCCAAGCTACACCACCAGGGAACTCTACAAGAAAGTATTTCTTAAGGTCCCAATAGGCTGAACAAGAAAAAATTCTGGGGAGGTGATTTCTTCATTAATAATCTTACCTGCTTTGAGGAGAAGCCATATGATCTGAGTCCTCAGGCAAGACCCAATAACTCTGCTCCTCATCCTTAAGAACTGAGCCGTGGTGCATATGAGAATAAGAAAACATTTAGGAAATACAGAAATGGGGCATTAGGAGACTCATCTATAAACTGTCTAGAGAGAAGACAGGAAGAAGAAGGAAGGAAGGATCTCTATAGCCCACAGCTCTCATTGAGTGCATAGATCTCAGTCTGAAGTGTTAATCCTTGCGAAAAGATTTGCACATTAGTACCTGAGAGGGTTGACCTTTTCCTTTCTAGGGTCACCTTCGTTTTCTAGAGGACAAACACAAATGTACCTCTTATTTTACAGGACATTCAAATAAGGCAGAGAAGGGTTATAATTGTAAATGGTTGAAGGTTACCTGAATTTTGACATACTCAGCTATATATTGTGCCTCTTGGTTTCATTCTCTATGTTCATAACCTCTTTCATTCCCTATGGTCTTTTCTTAGCTTTTGTCTTTTCCCTAACATTATTTTTTCTTAAAAACTAAGTATTTATGAACCACAACTTCTTTCTCCAGTAATCTATCAAAGAACACTTTGGTTGCCATGGCTTAACCACTTGGAACAGTGCTGTGATGAACATGGGGGTACACATATCTTTGCGGAATAAGGTTTTCAATTTTTTTGGATAGATACCCAGGAGGGAGAAAGCTGGGTCACATGGTAACTATTCTTAATTTTTTGATGACCCTCTATACTGTCTTCCATAGTGGTTATATCAGTTTGCATCTCACCAAGTGTCTGAGGGTTCCTTCTTCTTCACACCCTCTCCAACAGTTCTTTTTTGTCTTGTTTATAATGGTCATTCTAACAGGTGTGAGATGGTATTTCATTGCGGTTTTAATTTGCATTTCCCTAATAGCTAGTGAAGTTGAGCATTGTTTTATATATCTTTAGGCTGTTTATACGTCTTCTTGAGGGAAGTGTCTGTTCAAGTCCTCTGCTCATTTTTCAATTGGATTGTTTGATTTTTGTTGTTGAGTTATATGAGTTCTTTAAATATTTTGGGTATTAGTCCCTTATCAGAGGGTTTGTTTGCAAATATTTTCTCTAATTAATTTGGTTGCCTCTTTGATTTATTGATGGTATCTTCTGCTGTGCTGAAGCTTTTTAGTTTGAAATAGTACCATTTATTTATTGTTCCTTTTATTTCACTTGACTTGAGTTCAAATTCATAAATTCCACCATGAACTCAAAGTCCATAAGTTTAGTAGCAATGTATTTTACTATGCAATTTATTGTTTCAAGTCTCATGTGCAGGCCTGATATATTTTGAATTAATTTTGGTGTATGGTGACATATTGCAGCCTATAATTCTTTTGCAAATGGGTTTTCAATTTTCTTAGCACCATTTTTTGAAGAGACTCTTTTCTCTATGTATGTTTTTGGCTTCTTTGTCAAAAATTATCTTTATCTTTATCTATCTATCTATCTATCTATATCTATCTATCTATCTACCTATCTACATGGGTCTATTTCCTGGTTTTTAATTCTATTTCATTGGTCCATGTGCCTATTTTTCTGTGAATACCATGCTGTTTTGATTATTTCCTTTGTAGTGTAAATTGAATTCAGAGGGTGTGATGCCTTCAGCCTTGTTCTTTTTCTGTAGGATTTCTTTGGCTGTTTAAAGTGTTTTATAATTTTATACAAATCTGATTTTTTTTCTATTTCTTGAAAAATGTTTTCGGGATCTTGATGGGGATTGCATTAAATCCGTATGTTGCTTTGGGCAATATGGCCATTTTGACTATGTTGATTTTTACATCAATGAACACAGAATATTTTCTATTTCTTTGTGTTTTCTTCAATTTCTTTTAATAGTGTCTTACAGTGTTCAGTGTATAGGTTTTTCACATACTTTGTTAAGTTCACTCATGCATATTTTATTATTTTTGCTGTGAATGCAAAAGGTAATTTTTATTTATATTTCTCAAGTTTCAATGTTGCTATATAAGAATGCAATAAATTATTGTACATTAATTTTTGTGTCCTGTAAATGTACTGTATTTGTTTATTGTTTTTAATAGTATTTTGGTGAAGTTTTCAAAAGTTTTCATATCAAGAATCATGTCATCTGCAAAAAGTGCCAATTTAACTGTTTCATTCCCAATTTGGATGCTTTTTATTTATTTCTCTTGATTGATTGTTCTGTCTAGAACTTTCAATAGAATGTTGAATATCAGTAGTGAAAGGAAACATCCCTGTCTTTTTCCAGATTTTAGAAAAAAAGGGTAAAGTTTTTCACAATTAAGTATTATATTAGCTACAGATTTGTCATATATGGCTTTCATTATGTTGATGGACTTTCATTCTATATGTATTTATTAAATGTTTTAATCATAAATGAATTTTATATGTTATCAAATGTTTTCTCTGCAACAATTAATATAATCATATGGTGTTTATCTTTTATTTTGTTTATGTGGTGTATCACTTTGATCAACTTGCATGTGTTGAACCATTCTTATGTTTCTAGAATAAATCCCACTTGATTATTATATATAATGTTGTTAATGTATTATTCTATTCACTTCGCTAGCATTTTGTTTAGAATTTTTGCATCTATATTCATCAGAGATATTGGTCTGTAGTTTTTGGGGTTTTTTGTATGTTATCCTTAATTGATTTTGTTATCAAGGTAATGTTGGCCTTACAAACTGAGTTAGGAAGTATGGACTCTTCAATTTCTTTGGAAGAGTATGAGAAGAACAGGTATTAAATCCTCTTTGAATGTTTGGTACAATTCATTAGAGAAACCATCTTGTCCTGGACTTTGTCTTTTGGGGAAGTTTTGAATAATTATTTTGGTTTCCTTACTGTTGATTAGTGTATTTAAGCTTTTCAGTTCTTTGTGATTCAGTCTAGGAGGGTAGATGTTTCTAAAAATGTGTCCATTTCTTCTAGGTTATTGAATTTGGTGGCTTATATTTCTTCATAGTATTCTTCAATGATTTTTTTGTAGTTTTGTGGTGGCCATCATAATTTCACCTCTTTCATTTTCTATTTTGATTATTTGTGTCTTTTCTCTTTTTATCTTAGTGTGTTTAGCTAGGGTGTTTGTCAAATTTGTTAATTTTTTGGACGAACTTTGTCGCATTAATAAATAAATAAATTAATTAATTAATTTTGGTTTTTATTCTCCCTTTCACTTAGTTCTGCTCTAATTTTTATTATTTTCTTTCTTCTGCTGAACTCTCGCACACTGCCGGTGGGAATACAAATTGGTACAAGCACTGTGGAAGACAGTGTGGAAGTTCCTCAGAAAATTGGGAATGGAGTTACCATATGACTCAGCAATCCCCCTTTGGGAATCTAAACAAAAATTTAGCAAACCTTTGTCTGTAAAGACTTAGGTACCCCAATGTTCATTGCAGCGCTGTTCACAGTTGCCAAAACATGGAAATAAACAAAGTGTCCTGAAACACATGATAAAAGAATCTGTGGCACATATACACAGTGGAATAGTACTCAGCTATAAGAAAAGATGAAATATTGCCATTTGCAATGAAATGGATGGACCGCAAGAACATGATGCTAAGTGAAATATGCTAGGAAGGACAAAGCAACAACCACATGTCTTCTCTCATATGTGGAATATAAAACTGAAAGCAACAAAGAAAAAATAAAAGAAAACAAAACAAAAAACTCATGGATACAGTCACTAGTTTAGTGGATACCTGGGGGTTATTGGGGAGGGGGTGGGAGAGGAGGGAGAAGGATTCAAATATATCATGAAGAAAAGAGAACTTACGCTGGGTGGTGAACATATAATATAACAAAGACGATGTACTGTAAAGTTGTACACCTGGAACCTATTTAATTCTTTTTAACCAATGTCACCCTAATAAACCTAACCAATACTATTGATATGCTGATGACTCACAAAACTACATTTCTAAGCTCCAAACTCAAACGTCCAAATAAAAATAGAGTTCATCCTTTCATGTCTTACAGACATTTCAAACCTGACATGCTAATAACAATGTTCTTTTTTTTAATTCATTTTTATTGTTAGACTTATTGGGGTGACATCTGTTAGCAAGGATTACATAGGTTTCAGGCATACAATTCTACAGTGCATTGTCAACTTGTTGTATAATAAGTTCACCACCTAATGTGACTTCTCTTTCCATCACCTTATATTTAGCTTTCCCCGCTCCTCTCCCACCCCCTCCTCTTTCTCCCCTCCCTAACCCACTCATCCCCAAATAAACATTAAACTATTGATTGTGTCCATGGGTTATTTGTTTGTTCAAACAAACAATGTTCTTAATCTTGTTCCCTATTTCTATTTTTCTACAATGCCAATTTTTCTCATTCAATTTACGTGTATCACCATCTGTTTATGCAAGCTGGAAATCTGTACATCATCTTTGATTGGTCCTTTTCCTCTATGATCATATTCATATCTAACTATCAAGTTATCTAATTCATTTTTAAAATTGTTGTTTAATTAGAGTATAGTTGACACAGCATTATATGAGTTTCAGGTATACAACATAGTTATTCAACATTTGCATACCTTACAAAGTGATCACCAGTATAAACCTAATAACCATATACAATCATACAAAGTTATTACAATACTATTGACTATATTCTCTATGCTGTATATTAATATTCATGTGACTTATAAACAGAAGTTTCTACCTCTTCTTCCCCTTCACCTTCTTCACCTACCACTCAACCTCCTCCCCTTTGTTCTGTATATCTATGAGTTGGTTTCCGTTTTGTTTTGATTGTTCATTAGTTTTATTCTTTAGATGCAACATATAACTGAAATCATAAGGTATTCGTTCTTCTCTGTCTGACTTATTGTATACTGCTTCACAAATGGCAAAATTTTATTCTAATTTTTTATAGAATCAAACTGAAACAGATGAACAGGGAGTAATTGTACAAATAAAGGTGTGGAAATCAAAAGTTTCACAAAGAAGAAGAAATAATTGAGGCAAAGTATGAGAGATAAAAGAGACTTTCAAGAAATAAAAATGCAGTATTTTAGGGGCATAGATGAACCTAAAGAAAGGTTACTAGGAAAGTTTTGGAGTTACAAAGTATAATTCACCACTGCTTCACAACTTGCAATGCAAATATTTCATAGCTTGTCACTGAAAAAATCAAAGCCATCAAGTGAGATCTTCTTCAGCTTCCTCGTCTGCTACCAATATACTTATATTTGGATACTATCCTGTCTTTTTTCTTCTGGGAGACATGAAATCATTTCTCCCACCTAAAAATTAAACTGCTTTGTATTTTTATGGGTGTTGACACCCTGGCTTCTGTCGTGAATCTTCACCCATGAATCTCTCCGACTCTTTTCTCTTTTTCTTCTCTTCTTTTTCGCATTGCATTATGAACACGTAAACACTCTTAAATTGATCTCAGTAGTTTTTTTGTCAACATATTATTCACCTTTTATTATTCTACACATTTTTATTATTTTTTATAAATCTGTTTCTTAAAAGAATATTTCATATTTGTAATTATTGTTTTAAAAGAAAAATTAAGGTCAATGAAGGTAAGAAGACATGAATATGTACAACAGAAATTTTATGTATTTATACAATTGGACATTAAAACAGTAAGGAAAAATATGGCAGTGTCTCAGGACTTACTTTTGTTCTAGACTATGATATAGACAGTAAGCGGGAAAAATCATTAAAATGTTGCTATTAGATAAAACATCAAGTTATCCTTGAAAGATGAATATAATAGAAATATTGCATTGTAAGGAATGGTGGAAAGCTTATTATTTAATCCAAAGGATATGAAGTGATGATTAAACTTTCCAAATTACCAGAGTAACTAACCCTAATTAAATTACTATAGAATTAGACTTCCAACAAACCAGGAGAGGATAAAATTTAAAAAAATATATGTTAAAAATGCAAACACTGATGTAATAAGTAATTATTATTTTTAATGTAAGAAAGTAGTGATCATGTATTTACAAATACATACATAAGTAGTAATAAGCATCAACTTTATTTGATTTTAAAATTAGAGTAAATTCATGATGTACAATCGATAGATAAATCAAAAACTAAGTAAACAAAATTATTTTGTCATAAGAGGGCTCTAAATAAAAGCTTTCAATCATACCTTACCTTGAATAACATGTTCCATTGCTAATATCTCATTTTATCTTCCCCAGTGAAACCACCTTGAGGATGGCCCTGCGGATTTGCTGGGTCTTAATGCTATAGATAACAGGGCTCATCAGGGATGGAAAGAGAACAGAGACAGTGCCCATGGGGTGAGGTGTGGTGCCCAAATCTGTGCACAATAGACAGACCTAGCACAGACACATAAAGGCAGAGCACAGCCAGGATGTGGGAGATACAGGTGTTGAGGGCCTTGAGCCTCTTCCCTGCAGAGGTGATGGCCAGCATGGTACGAAGGATGATAGTATAGGAGAGCAGGATGAAAAGGACATCAGAGCCCATGCCAACAAGATGACACAGAGCCCGTAGAGTCTGTTGAAATATGTGTCAGAGCAGGCCAGGTGGATCATGTCCTGGTGAAGGCAGTAAGGATGGGACAATGCCCACCTTTGACAGTAGTCAAATGTCAACAGGTACAATGAGGGTGCAGCAGTAATGGTGGCACTCCGTATGCCCAGCACAACCCCAGCCAATGCCACACGAGACCCTGTGAGCACAGATGTGTAACGCAGTGAGAATCGGATGGCCAACAGGTGGTCCAGAGCCATAGCAAAGCCTCCATGAAGGAGAATGAGTGTAGAAAGTGCTGCTATAGAACACAGGGCACCAGGTCCACCATCCGGGCATCAAACCACAGCACACCCAGCATTGAAGGCAGAGTGGTTATACATAGGCCCAAGTCTGTCACAGCCAGGATGGCCAGGAAGTAGTACATAGGCTGGTGGAGGGAAGGGTCCGTTCGTACTAGATGCAATATGGTGGCATTACTCAGGAGGGCCACAAGGAATCCTACAAAAATGGGCAGTGAGATCCAGTGGTGAGCCCAGTCCAGGCCTGGGAAGCCTGTCAGCAGGAAAGTAGAGAGGCTCAAGTTGGCACTTGGTGAGGCAGATATCCTCATTCTCAAGAAGCCCATTCACTCTGAGAAACATGACAGTGTGATTTTTAGATTACTAGGTCAGTAAGCATGAGCTGTCCTGCTACCACTGGGCACCAATTCCCTGCTGGCTGGTCTGGCCATTCTGCATGCTCTGGAACTCCATGACCTCTCAATGAACCACTGCCCTCATAAATAGCCTTTTTTTTTTTTTTGCTTTCCACTGTCTTTCTCTCATTTTCATCTATTCCTTGACTTACTTCAATGACATTAAGCCTCAACAAAGATTTTTTTCTGCTTTTGTTCTTGACCAGATAGTGAAAGATAGTTTTGTGTGTTTCTTTTATTTTGCTTCTCTTAGAAAAATCCATATAGCTCAACTTGAATGGAATGTGCAGATTCTCACAAATTTTGTTCCTCCAAGTTATCTTCTTTGTATGACCTCTTCAAAGCATTTCTTAAAGGAGAAATTATTTCTAATTTTTCCAAGAACATTGAGGATGCCTATAGAGATTAGCCTCAACTATTCTGCTTTATCTCCTTATTGCTTTCATGTCATTATCTCTGCATATGAAGATTATCAGGAGATGAGATACCCAGCTTCTCTCCAAACCAACCCCTCTCAGGGAACCTGTGACTCACTGTCCTATATCTCATGCCTTAGGCATCTTCCAGGGGCCTCTGAGAATCTCATTCAGATTCTCACAAAGTCATACTAATTTCTCCTATGTGGTCTACATCTTTAAAGCTGGTACCTTCACTCTAAGTCCTGAGATTTCTTTCTTTTTAACTCTTGCTTCAGAGTGACTGACATGCTTGTTTCTTTCTTTTCTACCTTTTTTGTCTTTATATTTTCAAAGATATTTCTTCCCAGAAATTAAGCTGGAGGCCTGACATAACTTATACATATACAACTTTAATAAACTAGGTAAAGTTGTTGGAGAAATGTTTCCAAAACCAGTATTGCAAAAATCACATAACAATAAAGGTACTTTGAGACATAAGTAGCAGTGACAAAACCTATTCCTTGCTCAAATTTGTTCGTTAAATACTAAAAATAGGAATACCAGAAGAGGTGCTCACAAGATACCTGTCTATCTTGGATTGCAGGGTCTGGTATAATATTTGTTTTTGTATTGCATCAGTGAAATAATGATAATAATATTTTTCATTTAAAAACAGGTGTGTGTTTTAATTGCATCACCATGTGTACAAAAACTTGGTACAAACTCTGGGGTATAATACACAATAAGTATATTTGTTATTGTTCCTGAATCAGAAACTGATTATCTTGTAATTTTTTCATATTGTTCCTTTTCCCCTTCCTATTATTCAAAAATAAAAGCCATCTCCCCTTTAATACTGCTTTAGACGTGGGCATAAAGTGTTATGCATCTTCAAATGACTGGGGATCTCCTGATAGACTAAAAGACTGAGGGAGTAATTGAGGGACAGTGAGGAAAAAGAATACTGAGAAATGGAACACACCATATACTGAGGGATGGAAAGCAAGAATGAGGGGCAAACTGAAGAATGAGTCTTAGAAATGAAATAAGGTGTAATAAGGGTCAAGCAGTAGAATAATGAAAGACAATGAAATGGTGGCTTAATAAAGATGAGAAACAGTAAAATGGTGCTGAGGGGCAAATTTGGGGAGAATCATGATTCAAGAAGTATGAGATGCTGCAAGACCATAAGAAAATGAAAGAAGAATGAGGTGTGGTAAAAGATGGGATAAAAACATTAAACACAGAGTAAGGCAAGCGCAGTGTCAGAGAGAAAAGTGGGTGTGAAATGTAGAGGAAGAAATGCAGGAGCAGAAGATGAGGGAGATGTGAAGCACAAGAACATGATGTAAGGCCTGGAAGATGGGTAAGCTAACATCAGAAAGACAGTTGTTGAAAGACTGAAAGAGATGGATGGCTAAAAGAGAGAACTAGGGATGGAAAAGAGACTGAGGAAGAGTGGCATGGAAAGACGATGAATAAATTAGAAGGAAGTTAGAGACTGACAGCAGATGGGCAGGAGTAGAGGGAGAAACAGAGAGAAAGGGAGGGGCAGAGTAGGAGGTTGGAGGAGAAGAGGAAGTCTTTTGTGAGACAACAGAGTAGGAAAGGGTGGACAGCAGATAAGATGGAGAACATAAAATGTGGTAAGACACCAAAGGACTGCTATGGGGAAGCATGAAGAACAGAAGGCGGATAGAGTACCAAGAAGGTGAGGTTGGTACTCTGAAGAAGAAGCTCAGGGAAACTCCCATAGCCCTTTGTTTGCTTTTGTCATCTCAAGGCCACTGGAAAGTGAAAATCCATCTAGTCCTATGTCTTTCTAGACAAAGATTCATTACATAGTATTATGTGGTGGATAAGGAAATAGTTCTGGAATCAAATCTTCATTTAAATCATAACTCCAATATTTATGAACTCTGTGATTGTGAAAATTATTTCTTTAATCTCAGTTTTTTCACTTGAAAAATTGAGACAAATATTATAACTGCTTTGTAGGTTATACAGCAATTTGTATGTAATTTTAATTGTGATGCAATTACAATCACATTCTTAATAGACATCGATTATTATTTGTGGTTTCCAACACTACCTTCATAACAATTATTTACCATATGACCACTATAGACCTTCCCTGCAAGTCTAGAAGGGGCTCTAAGAGAGTCAGTAAATGATCTGACAACAATGAGAGTAAGAAACACAGGGTTGGGAGCTCTGTGCTCTCAAGTGTTTTTTGGACAATCCAGTCCCATATGACTTAGTGAAGTGACCAAACCCCTCTTCTCTGTATCTTAGCTTTATCTGTGACAAATGTTACACAGCCCCTGCTTCCTTTCCAGGAAAACTGTTGCATTTAATGAGACTGTGGAGAGTCATGCTTTGAAGTATTGGAAGCCATATCATTTTGGGAGGACGTTGTTGAGATTATAACCCTGCATATCACATCCTGTACAACTCCACTTCTAAGCCCAGCCCAGTAGCAAATTCTGGTCTCTCTTTTCAACCAAAAAGAGTATGTTGAAATATACTCAAGAGTATCTCTAAGCACAAACCACCATTTTCCTGAAAGTTGCCCATAACCCTACTTACATACCCCTTAGGTAAGACATAGAGAGATAATTGGATTGGCTGCCTCTATTTAAAAACCAAAAGACCTTCAGTAACTTATTGGTTCCTTGCTGTTGGTAGCTTCTTTTCCTACCCATGCAGCACTTCTCACTACTGTTCTAGCCTCTTCTGATTGAATCAAGATCTGCTGCACTGGCAATTATGAAGATATCTTTCCTTGTCCCTTGTGTCTTAGGACCTTAGAGGAAACTCCTTAGATGGAGGCTTGACAAACACTAATAAGGGTTTGGCATTCTCCAAGAACTTACTTTTGGGAGCCTCACTTGCCTTCTATGAAAACTTAGTGACCTATAAGTACGACCATGAGATATTTCAGTTGATGAGATAATAATTTTTATTCTTCCCTCTACTTGCTATCATTATAAGAAAATTTATTACTCGACCCTCACTACTTCTTTCAGTGATTCTTTCTTGTCCCCAATTAAGTGTCCCTTTGAAACTCTCCTTTATATCAGGTAGTAATTCACACTGATTCACTCAACAAATATATAGAGACTACACATAAAGATTAGTAAGACACATCTGCCTTGGAGAAAATAATTGTCTTTTCAGGGCCCAGGAATTTCTAAGTTTCTAAACCCATGGTAAGAACTAGAAAATTGTATTGATTAAACATAATGAGCAAGTTATCTGTTGGGCCTTGGATCAGGTGGGAGGAGTGCTGGTTTATATACAAGGTTTCCCATGGCCCAGAGCTGTGAAGATCAATTTTCAGGAAGCATATACTGGTCACAATAATTTTAACCTGTGGCAGAGGAGGGTGGAAGGGCCTGAAGAACCAGAGCAAAGCAGGATGAGGAAAATGATGGGAATACTTCTTTGGTGGATTCCATCAGAGAGGAGTCATCTCTGGCTTCCCGGATGTAAAGAAGAAAAGCTTTGTATTTATAGAGATTTACTGGTAAACACAGCATGCTTACTTCCTCCAAAGAGCTTGATTTAGTCATCTACTTTTTAGGGAAAAAAACAACTAAACAAAACCCAAAATAGTAAACTAATATGTGCTGTTATGTCACCTACTAATTATAAGTGACAAGTGCAGCATTCTGTGGGAGCAGACTGGTGAAACATCTGCTATGGTATTGGAGAGGGAGCCTGACAATGAAAACGTCCTTAGAAAGCAATCTCAATGCTGAGACTTCAACATGAATTTTATTTAGTCTATGGCAGGAACAGTCTTCTCTGCCAACATTTTATTGTTAAATGTATTGGTTTGAAAACTTTAGAATGCAAAGATATTTGTACCCCAATGTTCATTACAGCACTAGTCACGGTGACCAAGTCATGGAAACAGCCGAAGTGTCCTTTGATAGATGACTGGATAAAGAAGTTCTCTGCAAACTTTACAACATTTTGAGCAATGGGATTATGACCTAGACTTGTTTGAGGTAGTTTTCTTTACTGAAGCTTTATTGCATTACATGCCATTGTGTAAGATCTCACAACTAAAAGTGCCTAAAGGAAAACATTGATTTTAGTTTAATGTCAGACTTGAAGTTGTAGGACTCAGGAGTCCACAAAAAAGGTAAAATCAGAGATGCCGAGAGTCAAAGTCAGGATCAAGGGCTTGTAATAGATGAGCTGGGCCAGAATGAAGCACATTTTCAGAAAGGTTTGAAGGAATTCTGCCTGAATCAGCCAATAAGGAAGAATGAAAAAGTGCTGATCTTACTAATGTCACCAAGAGTCCCAAGGATATTTCTTAGCCAGAATAGGAATCAAAGAGAAAGATGTTGGCCAGGTAGAAATGAGGAAGGCAGTCACAAGGAGGTGTGGGAGAGGATACATTTCTTCCAATGAGTTAAACTGGTGTTTGTTGATCTGTTTTCTTTCAAGTTCTTTTCTGGGTGCTTTTTAAGGTATGGTTACTTTTAAATTTTGTTTAGTTTTATTTTAGTATTAGTTTTTGCACATTAATGATGGCTCAACAGAATATTTCTCTGGGCAGCTTTTGATGCTACTCAAAATCTTAGGTGTCATATATAGGAGGAAGCATTTAAGCAGAAGGTCAGTATTCTTAACCTGTTACTCAAGAAAGAAATTCACTCATCTTTTATTTAGGAAATGGAAAATAACTGGGGAAACATGCAGTGTAAATAATAGGTGTTTCATGCTATAAAATTTTGGCTTAATTGGGAATCTTCTTCTGGGCACTAGTAGAGTTTTTAACCCTAAAACTCAACACTGGCCTATCTAAGACACAAGAGCTTGCTCTTAGCAGGCAGATCTCCATGGTGTTAATACTGTATAATATTGGGTTAATCATGGGAAGCACAAAAAGTAGACATTTGCCATAGGAACTGAATAGCAGGTAGGGCATGCATGTCCCAAAGTGGTATACCAGGGACATCCCCAAGATGGCCACAGAGAATACTAGCATAGTACAGAGGTGTAAAGCACATGTTTGGAGGTCTCATAGGTGCCCCTCTTGGAAGGCAAGTCTTGCAACTGTGTGTCAGATGATGCCACAGAACAGCATAATGAGCACCAGGTCCAGCATCACAGTGAATACACAGTTTCAGAAAATACAGGTGGAGGCTGAGTGTATCTCCTCCTCGTGTAGACAGAATGAGAAAGGAGTCAAGGCTCACAATAGGGAAAAGTCTTCAGGAGGAAGACAACAGAAACTAGGGCCGTTAATCTCCAGAATATGATAACCATGCCTACCCTGACCACTGGCTTGCCAGTGATATTGACCATGTACCTCAGGGGATGGCAGATGTCCACAAAGTGGGTAAAGGATATGACAAGGATCACTGAGAACTCCATGAGAAAAAGTAAGTGGATGCAGAACATCTGAATTTGGAGGCTTCAAAGTAGATACCATGGGAGTTGAACCAGAAGATTCCCAAAGTAGTAGGCAACATGGATATTGACAGTCCCAGATCTGTGTGGGCCAGAAAGGATAGTAGTGATGGATATGTGCAAACAAGAGTTTGTCTTAAAAATTACCAGAATGAAGTTGCTTGAGATGGCCATCAGGTACATAAAGAAATAAAGGATGAAAATCCAGTGTTTGATATCTTTCAATCCAGGAAAGCTGGTGAAATAGACATGGAGTTGATAGAGTGACTTTGGATAAGAGTATAATTTGATGACTGAGGCAATATTAGGCTGGAATTTCTCATGGACTGAACTGAAAATAAATGGATATTTTCAGATATTAATACATTTGATTCACCAACATTCAAACCATTATAAGCAGAAATGTCATGATCATCATCATCATATATACCTACTTTACTATCCTATTATTAATTCCAGCCCTCTACCTAATTAAATTGATAGCACAACCTTCACAAGGTTTTCCCTTGTGTTTCTATCATTTGTATTTCTTTTTATTTTACTTTATTTTTTTAATTCATTTGTATTGTTAAACTTATTGGGGTGACAAGTGTTAGCAAGGATTACATAGGTTTCAGGCATACAATTCTACAGTGCATTGTCAACTTGATGTATAATAAGTTCACCACCCAATGTGACTTCTCTTTCCATCACCTTGTATTTAGCTTCCCCACCTCCTCTCCCATCCCCTCGCCTTTCTCCCCTCCCTGACCCACTCATCCCCAAATAAACATTAAACTATTGATTGTGTCAATGGGTTACTTGTTTGTTCATTTCTTTTTTCTTTGCTTTCAGTTTTATATTCCGCATATGAGTGAAGTCATACAGTTCTTTGTTTTTTCTGTGTGGCTTATTTTACTAAGAATGGTGATCTCCAGTTCCATCCATTTTGTTGCAAATGGCAATATTTCTTCTTTTCTTATAGCTGAGTAATATTATATTCTGTATATGTACCAGAGCTTCTTTATCCAGTCATCTGTTACAGGGCACTTTGGTTGTTTCCATGTTTTGGCCACTGTGAACAACGCTGTGATGAACATTGGGGTACATAAATCTTTGCGGCAAAGGTTTTCAGGTTTTTTTGGATAGATCCCCAGAACGGGGGTTGCTGGGTCAAATGGTAGCTCCATTCCCAATTTTCTGAGGAACCTCCACATTGCCTTTCACAGTGTTTGTACCAGTTTGCATTCCCCCCAGCAGTGTACCAGTGTTCCTTTTTCTCCACATCCTCTCTAGCACTTGTTATTCCTTGTATTGTTGATAATAGCCATTCTCACAGGTGTGAGGTGGTATCTCATTGTGGTTTTGATTTGGATTTCCCTGATAGCTAATGAGGATGAGCATATTTTCATATGTCTGCTGGCCATTTGTATTTCTTCATCGGAGAAGTGTCTGTTTAGTTCTTCCCACTTTTTAATTGCGTTGTTTGTTTTTTTTGTTGTTGTTCTTAAGTCTTATTAGTTCTTTATATATTTTAGATATTAGACCCTTATCTGTTGCATTATTTGCAAATTATTTCTCCATTCAGTTGGCTGTCTCTTTGCCTTGTTGATGGTTTCTTTTGCTGTGCAGAAGCTTTTTAGTTTGATATAGTCCCACTCATTTATTTTTGCTTTTACTTCCCTTGCCTTTGAGGACAGGTTCATGAAGTCTTCCTTGAGTCCTGTGTCTATAAGGTTGGTACCAATGTCTTCTTCTATACAGTTTATTGTTGCAGGTTTTATATGAAGGTCTTTAATCCATTTTGAGTTAATTTTTGTATATGGAGAGAGTTCACAGCTCAGGTTCATTCTTTTGCATATGTTTTTCCAGTTTTCCCAGCACCACCTACTAAAGAGGCTGTCTTTTCCCCATTGTATATTTTCTGCTCCTTTATTGAAAATTATTTGTCCATAAATTTCTGGGTTTACTTCTGGGTTTTCAGTTCTATTCCATTGGTCTCTATTTCTGTTCTTCTGCCAATATCAAGCTGTTTTGACTATTGACACTTTGTAATATAAATAGAAGTCAGGAAGTGTAATGCCACCAAGCAATTTGAGGTCTTTTATGGTTCCATATAAATTTAATAATTATTTTATCTATTTCATGAAAGCATGATTGTGGGATTTTTATGAGCATAGCATTAAATCTGCAGATTGCTTTGGGCAGAATGGCCATTTTAACAATGCTAAGTCTACCTATCCATGAACAGGGGATATTTTTCCAGCTCTTCAAGTCTATTCCAATTTCTTTCAAAAGTGTCTTATAGTTTTCCATGTATAAGTCTGCCACGTTCTTTGTTAAGTTAATTCCCAGGTATTTCGTTCTTTTGTTGTGATAGGAAAAGGAATGGAGTTCCTCATTTCTTATTTTGAAGAATCATTGTTTGTATAAAGGAATGATGTTGATTTTTGTACATTGATTTTGTATCCCACGACTTTACTATATTCGTTAATTGTTTCTAATAGTTTCTTGGTGGAATCTTTGGAATTTTTTATATAAAGGATCATGTCATCCTCAAATAGTAACAATTTGAACTCTTCTTTCCCAATTTGGATACCTTTGATTCCTTTCTCTTGCCTGATTGCTGTGCCTAGAACTTCCAGTACTATATTAAATAACAGTGGTGACAGGGGGCATCCCTATCTTGTTCCTGATTTTAGGGGAATGGGCTTCACTTTTTCCTCACTCAGCATGATGTTAGCTGAGGGCTTGTCATATATGGCCTTTATTATGTTGAGATACTTTCCTTCTATACCTGTTTTATTTCGTGTTTTGATCATAAATGGATGTTGTATCTTATCGAAAGCTTTTTCTGCGTTCATTGAAATGACCATATGGTCTTTATCTTTGATGTTGTTTATGTGGTGTATCACATTGATTGATTTTCATATGTTGAACCATCCTTGTGCTCCCGGGATGAATCCCACTTGATCATGATGTATGATCTTTTTGATGCATTGTTGTATTCTATTTGCTAATATTTTGTTCAGGATTTTTGCATCTGTGTTCATCATAGATGTTGGCCTATAGTTTTCTTTTATTGTATTGTCTTTGCCAGGCTTTGGTATTAGGATAATGTTGGCCTCATAGGATGAGTTAGGAAGTATTGCTTCCTCTTCAATTTTTCGGAAGAGTCTGAGGAGGATAGGCATTAATTCTTCTTTGAATGCTTGGTAGAACTTGTTGGTGAAACCATCTGGTCCAGGGCTTTTGCCTTTAGGGAGATTATGGATAGTCATTTCAATCTCCTTGCTATTGATTGGTCTATTTAGATTATCCAGTTTTTCTTCATTCAGTCTTGGCAGGATATAAATTTCTAGAAACTTGTCCTTTTTTTTCTAGGTTGTTAAATTTATTGGCATAAAATCCTTCATAATATTTTCATATAATCTTTTGTATTTCTGTGGTATCAGTGGTAATTTCTCCCCTTTCATTTCTAATTTTGGATATTTGTGTCCTTTCCTTTCATCCTTTAGTCTCACCAGGGTGGGTTGTTAATTTTGTTGACTTTCTCAAAGAATCAGCACTTAGTAATATTAATTTTTTCTATTGTCCTTCTGTTCTCTAATTGGTTTAGTTCTGCTTTAATTTTTATTATTTCTTTCCTTCTGCTGACTTTGGGTTTTGTCTGTTCTTCTTTTTCTAGTTCTTTAAGATGGAATGCTAAGATGTTTGCTTGTGATTTGTCTTGTTTCATAAGATAGGCCTGTAATGATACAAATTTCACCCTTATTACTCTTTTCGCTGTGTCCCAATAATTATGATACTTTGTATTTACGTTGTCATTAGTTTCTTTCTTTCTTTTTTTTTATGTGGGTAGTTCCCTGACTGGGAATTGAACTCAGGCCACAGCACTGACAGCACCAAAGCCTTAAGTCACTACATCACCTGGGAAGTCCCTATGTCATTAGTTTCTATATATTTTTAAACTCATCTTTTATTTGTTCTTTCATCCAGTCCTTTTTTAATAAGCCGTTGTTTAATCTCCATGTATATTGGGTTTTTTCTGCTTTCCTTTTACAGTTGATCTCCAATGTTAAAGCTTTGTGGTCTGAGAATACACTTGGTATTCTTTCGATCTTCTTGAATTTGCTGAGGCTACTTTTTTGTCCTAGCATGTGATCTGTCCTTGAGAATGTTCCATGTGCACTAGAAAAGAAGGTGTAGTCTCTTTTTCCAGGATGAAGTGTCCTGTAAATGTCAGTTATGTCTAATTGCTGGAATGTGTCATTTAGAGCCGTTTTTTCCTTATTTATTTTCTGTTGGATGATCTGTCCATGGCTGTTATTGGGGTGTTTAAGTCTCCCACAATGATTGTTTATTCATCAGTTTCTCCTTTCAAGTCTGTTAGTAGTTTCTTTGTGTATTTTGGTGCATCCTGGTTGGGAGTATGTTGATTAGTGTCAACTCTTCTTGTTGTTGCATTGTGCCTTTTATCATTATGTAATGACCATCTTTGTCTTTTACCATTTTTTTTAACTTGAAGTTTATTTCATCAGATATCAGTATGGCCACTCCTGCTTTTCTCTGGTTACCATTTGCTTGGAGTATTGTATCCCATCCTTTCACTCTGAGTCTGTTTCTTAGAGACAGCATATGGATGCATTCTGTTTTTTAATCCAGTCTGCTACTCTGTGTCTTTTTATTGGTGAGTTCAGTCCATTCACATTTAGAGTGATGATTGATATGTGAGGATTTCCTGTGGCCATTACTTACTTCTTTCTTTGTTTTTTTTTGTTTTGTTTTGTTTTGTTTTTATTTTTATTTCTTTCTTGTTGCCCCAACTTTGTTCCATTTTTCCTGATGTTTTGTTTCAGGTCGAAGTGCCTCCTTCAGTATTTCTTAGAGTGTTGGCCTCATGCTGGCAAATTCCCTCAGCTTCTGTGTGTCTGAGAAGGTCTTTATTCCATCTCCATATCTGAAAGATAATTTTGCTGGATAATTTATTCTTGGCTGGAAGTTTCTGTCTTTTAAATTTTTGAATATTGGATTCCACTCTCTCCTGGCTTGTAGAATTTCTGCTGAGAAATCTGATGCCAGCCTGATGGGTTTTCCTCTAAAGGTTATAGTTCTTTTTTCCCAGGCTGCCTTGAGAATTGTCTCATTGTCTTTAGTTTTGGACATCTTTAGTACCATGTGTCTTGGAGAAGATCTGTTAGGGTCCAGGTATCTAGGGGACCTGTTTTCTTCTCGAACTTGTGGTTCCAGATCTTTTCATACGTTTGGAAATTTCTCATTTATGATTTGTTTGAGTATGCTCTCTGTAGATTGCTCTGCCCCCTCTTCTATTCCTATTATCCTGATGTTGTTTTGTCTCATGGAGTCGGATAGTTCTTGCAGATTTCTTTCAATCCTTTTGCTTCTATATTCCCTCTCTTTCTCTTTTTGAGCTAATTCCAGGTTCTGATCTTCAATATCACTCATTCTTTCCTCCATCTGGTTGGTCCTGTTTCCTATGGCAATTATTTCATTTCTCACTCCTTTATTGTATTATTTATTTCTAGCATTTCCTTCTCAATCTTTCTTATGTTTTGAATTTCTTTGTTAAATTGTTCTTTTTGTTCACGGAGTTACTTTTTCATGTCATTTATATCCTTTTTTATGTTATTTATCTCAGCTATGGTGTTCTGCCAGTATGTTTTCATTTCTCTCACAGCCTTTAGAATGGCTGCTTCAAATTCTGTCACTTAAATCAGACCCATCCAGGTATAAGAAGCTGTCTTTTGGATAAAGTCCATGTTCTTTCTGAGGATTTTTAGTTTTCAGGAATTCATCCTGTCCACTGGGTTCTTCCTCTTTGACATGAGGGATTTATGTGTAGTGCCCAGATTATTGCTTTTGTGGTGTCTTGCTGTAGGGCAGACACTAGGTGGCGATGGGGGTCAAGTTTTGGGAGAGAGGGCGATTGGTTATTTCTTGTTTCTGATTTCCTACTCCTTTTGGAGGCTATGGGCATATATCCTGGGGAGAGGCCAACAAAAGGCGCTCCAAGGGTGGCTCTGCCTTCTGCCCTTTGCTGGGAAGCTCATCCGAGGCTTGTTTCTGCTGGCTCAGGTGAATGCTATCAAATCAGACTTTCTTCCTAGCCCTGATTCAGCATCTGGTTGTCTGTGGGCTCACACTGCTTTTAGAACCTTGGGGTGCACGAGGAAGTGCACGCTCCATAAGTCCAAAGCTGTGTGCCTGGCCTGAGACGGCAGGGTCGCCTTTGAAGTGGGCTGGGAACAGGAACTGCAGCCCTGTGTAGAGCTAGGGTGTCATCTTTGCTGTTCAGAGTCCTCGCTCAGCCCTTCTACCACTCAAAAGTTCCAGAGCATGTCTCCCAAACCCCGTCCGCAGCATGTAGCTCCAATGCCCAGCTCCCCCGTGGTCTCTCCCCTCCCACAAACTACGCCGATCCAAATAGTAAGTAGCAATTGTGTCCTGTTGCAGTCCGTCTCTGATCTCTTCTCTCTCCTCCACTCACCCCCTTCCCTCCAACCTTCAGGTGTTTACTTGTGATTTGTGGATTTCTCAAGAGCCATTATGTCACTCAGGGTCCTCTTTTTTTGTCTCCTGGGTGGCCGTTCAATTGTGTTGTCTGGGAGAGGTTTTAGGGACCTCCTCTCCAGTCACCACCTTGCCTTCTTCTCCTGTATTTCTTTTTAGATTCCTTGGCTGGCTTCTGTTTACTGCTCATCTTTTCTTTTTTTTTTATTGTTAAATTTATGGGAGTGACATTGATTAGTAAGAATTACTACAATATGTCATCTATATGTTGTGTATCTGTTCATCATCCAGAGTCAGTTCTCTTTCCATCACCACATATTTTTATCCCTGCCCCTTTACCCTCACCTCAGGTATACTTAATTATTGACCGTGTCCATGAGTTTTGTTTCTTTGTTGCTTTCAATTTCATGTTCCACATATGAGTAGAATCATGTACTTCTTGGATTTTTCTGTCTGATTTTTTTCCCTTAGCGTGATGATCTCAAGATCCATCTACATTGTCATAAACAGACCTATTTCTTTTTTTCTTGTAACTGGATAGTATTCTATTGTGTAATTGTACCACAACTTCTTTATTCAGTCATCTATCAGAGGACACTTTAGTTGTTTCCATAATTTGGCCACTGCAATGAACCATGGGATGCACAAATCTTTGCAGACCAAGGTTTTCAAGACTTGGTAACAGATATCCAGAAGAGAGATTGCCAGGTCTGATGGCAATTCTATTCTTACTTTTTTGAGGAACCTCCTTACTGTTCTCCACAGTTGTACTAGTTTGCATTCCCGCAAGCAGTGTATGAGGGTTCCTTTTTCTCCACAGCCTTTCCAACACTGGTTATTCCTTGTCTTGTTGATAATAGCCTTTGTCACACGTGTGAGGTGGTATCTCATTGTGGTTTTGATTTGCATTTCCCTAATAGGTAATGACGTTGAGCATTTTTTATGTATCTGTTGGTCATTTGTATTTCTTCATGGGAGAAATGTCAGTTCAGGTCCTCTGTCCATTTTTAATTGGATTGCTTGTCTTCTCTGTTGTTGAAGTGTACAAGTTCTTTATATATTTTAGATATTAGCCCCTATCAGATGCCTTATTTGCAAAAATTGTCTCCCATTCAGTTGGTTGTCTCTTTGTTTGGTTCATGGTTCCTTTTGTTGTGCAGAAGCGTTTTAGTTTGATATAGTACCATTCATGTATTTTTGCTTTTATTTCTCTTGACTTTGAGATCAGGTTCATGAAGACCTCCCTGAACCTGAGGTCTATAAGTTTAGTACCAATGTTTTCTTCTATACAGTTTATGGCCATACCATCTTGAACATGCCCTATCTCTTCTGCTCATCTCTTTTTAAAATTTTTATTAAATTTACTGGGGTGACATTGGTTAGCATATTTTATAGGTTTCAAGTGTACAATTCTATAATATATAATCTATATATTACATTTTTGTGTTTACTATCTAGAATCTGTTCTCTTTCCATCACTATGTATTTGACCTCCTTTACTCTCTTCTACTATCCCTCTCCCCTGTTACCCTCTGGGAACTACTAAACCAGTGTTTCCCAACCTTTTTTGACTTCTGTACCTGTTTTAAACCCATTTTGGTGAACTGTACCCCTTGTTTTTAAAACATTTATTTTTAAATACTGATAATTTGTTTAGTGACTTTTGTTTGTTTGTTTAGTACCTATCTTAACGTAAAATAGTGTACATGAGGTAATAAGTTAGGGGAAAAATGACTACACTAATGTATAAACCACAGATTTAATTTTACAATATGCATAACAATTAAATATTGATAATGATGATCAACTCTTTAACAAACTTTTAATTTATTATTAATAATACTATTTATTTGTGGTATCTGAAAAGTTTGTAATAATTGTGATGCAGACCAATAGCCAATTGAAGCATTGTTAGTGAGATTGTTTGAGCTTGGGTTATAAGCCAAGATCAAGTTTTGTTTTTTAACTGTACCTGTTTTCAACCACTGAACCATACTGATACACTTTAAAATCACTGCCAATAATAACTGAAACCATGTTACACATCAAATAAAATTACTACTTAATAATCATAATTAAAGACAACATACTTACCTTTACTCAGTCAGTAACTACACTGATAAAACAGTCTGGCTATGGATGTATATATATATGTTCGGGGATGTTCATGAAATGTTGCAGATGAATTGTTCTAAACTGATGCATGATGATTGGTAAAAGAGTGGTTTGAGGGAAAGTTTTATAGTCACACTCTCACCAATCAACATTCACTAATGTGATCTAATTTTGAAGTATCTTCATTAACAGTTAATCAAACTTAGCAATTGTTGTTTCATAACTGAGATTTTGCGTTTTTCTACTTTATGTTTTTTTGTTTTGTTTTATTTGGTTTTTCACCATTACTGATTATTTTTCACGTATCCCTGAATGGCCCAACATGTACCCCCATGGATATACATACCACCACTTGAGAACTGATGTACTAAACTCTTATCTGTGTTTATGCGATGTTGTTTCTTTGTTTGCTTTCCTTGTTTGTTACTTTGTATTTTATAACCCACATGAGAGCAAAGTCATATTGTTCTCAATGTTTTCTGATTGACTTGTTTTGTTTAGAATGATAATCACAAGATCTAGCCATGTCATTGCAAATAGTAGTATTTTATCTCTTGTTTTGGCTGAGTAATCTTCCATTATATATATGTTCCACATTTTTTATCCAATTATCTATCAGATAATAGTTTTGTTGTGTTCATATCTTCTCCATTGTAAATAATTCTGCAATAAACATAGAAATACATATAGATATGTTTACACAGAAATGTTTTTAGGTTTTGGGAGTAATACCCAGGAGAAGAATTGCTGAGTCATATGGTAATTTTAGTCTTAATTTTTTGAGAAATATCCATACTATTTTCCATAGTGACTAAACCAATTCACATTCTCACCAGCAGCATATGATTATTTTCCCCCCTCACAGCCTCTTTAAAACTTCTTATTACTTGTCTTATTGATCATAGATGTATAACAGGTATGAGATGCTTTAATTTGCATTTTACTTATAGCTAGAGGCATTTTTTTGCATGTCTGTTGGCCATTTGAATGTCTTCATGAAAGAAGTGTCTGTTCAGGTCCTCTGGCCATTTTTTAATTGGATTTTTTTGATGTCGTTGATGAGTTGTATGAGTTCTTTTTATATTTTGTATATTAGCCCCTTATCAGTTGTTGTTTGTGACTATCTTATCTCGTGCAGTTGGTTGTCTTTCTATTATGTTTGTTTCTTTTGTCAAACACAAGCCTGTTATAGTTTAATGTAGTCCCATTCATTTATTTTCACTTTTACTTCCCTTGCCTTTGAGTTCAAATTTATAAAATCAATGTACAAAAACCCATTGTGCTTCTATGTACTCATAATAATATGTGAGAAAAAGAAATAAAGAAAATATCTTTGTAATTGTAAAAAAATAATAAGATATTTGAGAATAAATTTAGTGAAAGATATGAAGGACCTATAAAACATTATTAAAAGAAATTAAAGATAACACAAAGAAATCCAAAGATATTCTGTGTTCATAGATTGTAAGAATCAACATAACTAAAATGGCCATGTATCTCAAAGCGATATACAGATTTAATGCAATCCCTCTCAAAATACCAATAGCATTATTTAAAGAGACCAAAAAAATTCATCACATTTGTAGAGAATCACAAAAGACACTGAATAGCCAAAATAATCTTGAGAAAAAAGAGCAAGGCTAGAGGTATTACACTCCCTGACTTCAAATTATACTACAAAGGAACAATAATAAAAACAGCATGGCACTGACAGAAGAATGGACACAGAGACCAATGGAATAGAATGAAAAACCCAGAAATAAGCCCATATATGTATGGGGAGATATTTTATGACAAAGAAGCCAAAAATATACCAATGAAGAAAAGAAAGCCCCTTTAATGAATGGGACTGGAAAAGTTGGAAAGTCACATGCAAAAGAATGAATCTAGATTTTACCTGTTACCACATACCAAAACTAACTCAAAATGGATGAAAGACCTAACTATAAAACATGAAATGTTAACTTCCATAGAAGAAAGCATAGGTACTAAACTTATGGACTTTGAGTTCAGAGAGGATTTTATTAATTTGACCTTATCTCTTCATTATAGTCATTCCAATCCCTGGTCATTTTCTGAACTTTTTATTTCTCCTCTGGCAATATCAGCACTCTCATGACTTTATTTATCATCCATACATTATCAAATATATTTGTGTAACCTCCATTTTTTTTTAAATTCCAGGCTTTTATACCTAGCAACATGCTGAGCATCTTCACCTGGATGTTTCAGTTATCTGAAAAGCATGTCAAACATTTAATTATAATCACCCCCTCAATAGTATTTTCATTTATATTTTTAATTAATTCAGTAGTAGAAATGTGGACTCAGAAGTAAATTAAGGAAGAGAGTAAAATTTGAGAGCTATTGGCAATCAAGTTGGTTGAGAAAACTTAAGAAGTGAGAGCAATGAGAAATTTCTTGTATTAAGCCATAGGCAAATATAAAATTTAGATGCTAAGAAGAGAAAGGTCCACTAAAGTAGACTGAGGCAAATATGTCAGTTATTATAGAAATACAATAAAAGGATTTAGTCTTGTATGGGTTTCAAGGAGAGGGTAAAGGAAGTCAAATATATGATGATGGAAAGAGAAATGACTCTGGGTGGTGAACACACAATGCCATATGTAGATGATGTATTATAAAAGTGTACCCTTGAAGCCTATATAAGTTTACGAATCAATGTTACTCTAATAAATTGAATAAAACAAAACATAAAAAGAGGGATTAATTAATTTAATGTTGCCAGAGGTCAAATTAGTAAGGATTGAGAAGAGACTAAAGAATTCAGCAACATGAAAGTCATGATTGACCTTGAGAAGTGCAGTGTCAGTGAAATGGTTGAGAAAAAATTTTGTTTTCAGTGTGTTTGTAAGAGAAAGAGGAAGAGTGATGAAATAGATGTACTAGGGCTACTTAGTAGGATTTAAGGTAGTGATGAAGGCTTATTTAATGTTTATAAATTCAGAGTGCAACCAGTCAGCATTTGGTGTGCTTTTAGTCATTACAGTTTTCTGCTCTAATGCAGAAGAGAACTATGTAGGAAGTTGAATTTAATTAAATTGAAGTTAGATAGCTAGCATGACTAAAAGTTAAGGGTATATGCAAAGGAGTAATTATGATGATATACTATGGACACTACCCTAAATAAAAGGAAAGGTTAAAACATAAGGGAGTAAGAAAGAGTGTAAATGGATCAGGGTTCTAGAATATAGGATGGGATTGAGTTGTTGATTAAGGACACAATCTTTGATGAGAGAAGGTCAAGGAGCTTCAAGCGAGGCTACTGATTGAATCAAAGCAGGAAATATTGAAAACCACTGAGAATTATATCTGAATTAATAACACAAAGACAAAGGTGAGTCAGTGCTAAAATCTTTAGTGAATTATCTGATGTGGCTAGAAAGGCCAATGGATGCAATTAGGAGGAATTGTGATGACTTACTCATAACTGGTTTATTTGCAATAATTGTGTCTTATGGAAATGCCTTCCTTTTTAAAGCTCTTTCTTGGAATTCTTGATGTTGTACCTGCTGGTTTTCTTTTAAGATCTATGATAGTTCCTATTTCATCCCTTTCATCCATTGCTCAAATATATGCATTACTCAGTTGGTATCCTGGATCCCAAGACTTAGTTTTGCAAATAAAATTACAAAGTAAGGCATAATATGGGGAATTCGCTTGTGTAAGTTCATTGAAGCATTTAGGGGAGGAGTCAGAATTAGAAGTCTTTTTCCAGAATGACTGCTTTGTTTTGACATCTTTAAATTCTCCTCCCCCTAATTTTTCTCTCTTTCTTTCCATGTGACCCTCTAATACCCAGTTCAGAAGCCCTGGTAGAAGGTAGCAGTAGAGACTAAAAAAGAGCTGCTAATTTTTAAAAAAGGAAGCCCAGTAAATTGTACAAAAAAGGAAGAAGTCAGGCAGATGGCACCAGGGTCACTAAAAGGCATCAGGCTGTGGCTGTCAGAGAACAAGTTATCTTTCTTTACAAGTGCATGTGGCATACCATGCCTACAGTTGGCAGAAACTTAGGGGGGGGGCGGGGAAGATCCCAGAGCTGAGAGTCCTTGGGCAGAAGCCATCATTACTCTCCTCTCTTTTGCCTTCATTTATCACTTCTTCCCCAGGCTCACCTAAGACTGAAAAGCCCTAAATTTATAGGGTTTAGTCTCCAGGCTTTGGCTGCTGGGAGATATTTGCTGCTGAAAAGGTAATACTACCTCAGCAATTTTTACTGTTTTATTTAAAAAAATGAGTCCCAGTCACCTAATTTGTCTCCCATTTTGTTCATTCTCATGTAGCTTCATATACCAAATATGGACCTATAGTTGGCCAGAGAGGCTACATGTGATATATGAAGATTATCCTTGCAAATTCCACATCAGTTCTAAAGTGCTCATCTTCCTGTAAGTACCACTGCTCCTGGTGCCAAAAGGTGCTCTCACTCTTGCATTCATTTCCACACCTACTTCTGTTTCCTGTGCTAGTCACTGTATCTTTAATGCCAGAAATCAGCCAGATCAAAACCTTTCATATGCACTCCCACTGCAAATAAATGTTCAGGTCAGTGTCTCAAGCTGCAAGGTTTTTCATTCAACTTTGAATGCACGAGACACCCCTTCAAATGGGTCATATAGATCCAAGATAAGGATAGAGGCCCATGAAGCTTATGACATTCCAGTACGATTAGAACACACACAAATAGGAAGGGGCACCACCCTAGACCATGTAAATAACCAGTGGTTATGGCCAGGGTGTAAGCAGGCTGAGTCAGAGTGACAGAACAAGATGCAAATAACAGGGCATCTTTCTAAATTGTAGTTCATTAAGAGGGTTCTGACTTGAGTACAAAAGGAGAGAGCTGAACATTTTCATTTAGGCTTCTAAGAGAGAAGCCTAAAATTTTACTACCAGAAAAGTTTGAGACAATTCTGTCTTTATTGAGAACACAATTTTGGCCATCTCATAGAGGAAGCCTAGTTAGTAACAAGATAGGAATAAGATAGTAGCAACAATGCTGCTATCATTGTGATTAACAACTATTGCTATTATTTGGGAGCATTTAAAATATGAGAAAATACAATAAGTATCGTAAGTGCTATAAAAAAGACACGAGATGAGTGTGTGCTAACAAGCCTAGATGAGAGGCCCAGGGGAGGTACTTAAAACTGAGCTATAAAGACCACCTAATAATTAAGCATGAGATGGGGTTTTATAAAAAGAATTTCTAGGAAGAAATAATAGTATAAGCTTGGACATTGAAGTGAGGAAAATTTATGTGTTCTGAGAACTATAAAATTTCCAATACTCAAATATAAGATTTAAGAAAGGTAGTATCTTGGAATGAGATGGTAAAGATAGGTAGGGACAAGACTCTGTCAAAGATTGTATACATATTGATGATTCAGCTTAAGAAGGCAGAAAATGTCCTTGTGTGTGTGTGTGTGTGTGTGTGTGTGTGTGTGTGTGTGTGTGTTTGTAGAGTACATTGTTACCAATATTTTGGAAGGATTTAAAGTCTGCACTGGAGACAGACATTATTTGGTATATACAGCTAAATGAGAATATGTAAATAATAAGTTTTCATGAAGTTAAACAATACTGTGTAATGGAAATCTTGCAACTTATCTAGAGAGTCGTGATATTAGCCTTATTATATTTTTTACTAGCACCTGTATAACAACTTCTATTCTGCTTCTTTGAATTATGTTACAATTGAAGGACTAGTACTCAAAAAATAGTAATTTACAGAGATAAAAAATGGCAGCATCAGAGGAGCTCCTTCAAATCTACCCTGGAAGTTACAACAAAGTGAAAGGCTATAATTCAACAAAGGATTCCCTATGCAACACACAAACACAGCCGAGATATCCACTCATTGCACTAAAACACCTGGAAGGAGATAAGGGGAAGTGCAGACACAGGGGCTAAACTACACACCACTGAGGTCACCTTGGTGCCGGGAGAGAAAAGGCACGAGATTGCAACAGATGCACCTTCTCTGGCCCTGAGATTATTTGTCTAAAGGATCAACATATGATATGGCTAAACCCAACACTGAGGGCAGAGACCATGAAGCAAAGATTAAATACAGAACAGTGCAAGTCATTCTTCCCTCACATCCTGCCAGACAGAATAAAAAAACACAGCACCTGGCTGCCTCCTCCCTCCTCCTAGAGCTTGCCTCTCCCACACCCTGTTGGTATTTCTGTGGGCCCCAGAAGAAACTGTAGCAGAAACTGTTGGGTTAATGACCAGAGAATCTAAAGATCTGAGACCTGAGGAGACAGTTTCTGAGTAGTACACAATGCAGCAAATTCTGGTGACAGGAAAGGAACAGTAGGGACAAGAAAGTTGTGAGCTGGCAGCAGCCATAATCCAAAGCCATTAACCCACTGGCTTCCTTTCCAAATGCACTCTACCTCCCACCTTTTCTGGCTGAAACCAAAGGGTGCTCTCAGGGCAAATGAGACACAGTTATTTCTGGATGGAGGGGTAGCATTTGGGTTTCAGAGGCTAAAAGCCTCATGGCCCAGCACATCATCTCATGTGGTAGTGCAATAAGACCAAATTGACTAGGTCACTAAGGAGAAGCCCACCTCCCAAGAAATCATCCAACACTAGAAAAAGAAAGAATGCAAGAGAAAATAAAATAAGGTAGCTCAAGAGAGAAATAAAGTGCTCCAGTTATACGTACCTGATGCAGAATCCACTCCTATAAGTAGATGTCAAGAAAGGGAAACACATTAATTGCTACAAATAACCAAGGGAAAAAAATGCTGCTCAAAAAATGTAAAATTTTCCAAAAATGAATTTAAAGAAATGGAAATATGTGACTTAAAGGACTTAGAATTAAAGATCACAGTTTTAAAAGAACTCAACAACATACAAAAAACTCAAATAGGCAGTTTATTAACTCAGAAATAAAATCAATAAACAAAATAAATATTTTATGAAAAAGATAAAACATTTATAAAACAACCAAATAGAAATTCTGGAGATGAAGAAATCAATAAAAGAGATGAAGAATGAAATATCATAGCTAGATTAGGAAACAGAGCTGAAGAGATAGGAAAAAGATGAATGATATCAAAGATAGAAATAAAAAAATGACACACAAAGGTGAAAGAAGAGATCGACTTGAGAGTTAAAAAAATGAAAGGACTCTACAAGAACTGTCTGACTCCATCAGAATGAGCAACATATAAATAATGGGTATACTGAAAAGAGAAGAAAGGGAGATGGAAGGGCACAGAGAGTCTACTCAAACAAAGGGTCCATGAGAAATTCTAAAACCTATTTAAAAAAAGACTGGATCCTTGAATCCAAGAAACAAATGGCAGTCCTAACTACCTTAATCCTAACAGACTTTTTCTAAGACACATTATTTTTGATGCTGTCAAAGATTAATGAAAGAAACAAAAAAAGGCATGCTCTGTAAAGAAGACTGTAACCTTTCCAGTAGTTCCCCATCTTTTCCCACTAGTGAACCCCTTTTGATCACATTTCTATAAATTTTACCCCTTGTTTTTAAAACAGCTGTTCTTATTGTTTTTAATAATTTTTTATTGTTAAACTTATTAGGGTGACATTGGTTATCAAGAATTACATAGGTTCCAG